>PVHY01010063.1:0-30564 GCA_004024945.1 Uropsilus gracilis
AGTAGTTTTCAAACTGGAATCCAAATGTACATCAATGAAAGAATTAAGAACTTGTGATAAATTCATACACTACAACATTATCTAGCAATAAAGTGGGACAAGCTACCATTGATGAATCTCAAACATAGAAGGGAGATAAGACAGGCACAAAATATATACATATAATATATACATATAATATTATTCCAAGAACAGGCGAAATTCACCAACAGTAGAAGAAATCAATATATGGTTTGCAAGGTTGTGGGACTAACTAGTAAAGGGAAGAAGAGCCATGTCTGCAATGATGGAAATGTTCTCTATCTTCTTTTGAGTGAAGATCATTGACTTCATACAAGTGCCCAAACGCAACAAACTGAACACCAAAGATTATACTTCAAAATCGTTTAAAGTTTTCAAAAAGATTAAATGTTGACAACAGTTAAACATAACAAAAAAATATATGATGGATATTTTTCAGTCTTATGTACTTGCCTTTATACCACTGATATTTTTGTCCTTTTTTTAAAAATCAAAGCAGCACTGAATAATTTAACATTATATAAATTTCTGGTGTGCATCACTACAAGTCAACATATTCTACAGTCTTTATGTTCCTTTAAGAGTTCTTTCTTGCCCTTGTCTCTGTGACTTCCATTGGTTCCTGGTTTTCTCCAACTCCCTAGTGAATCTTTTTTGAAACCTTTGGGGTATTTTTTGGGGGTAGGGGAAGGAAGAAAGAAATTTTCAGTTTTTAAATTGAGATAGTTTTGGAAAAATCAAAACAAGCTGGTCACTCTACCATCCAGACTTCTTCTAGACACAATCTCTTCATATACTACACTCCAACAATCTTGGTCTTAATTAAACAGCTGATGATACTATTAAATTCACAGTAAAATTTATATGAAAAATGAGTAGAAACAGTAAATGGAAAATAATGTCTTCTATAATACTATATGCCATACATTACTACTAGCTCATTTAATTCACCTGGCAAGTCTATGAATTAAGTATCATTTTGCCCCAATTTTGTAGATGGGGAAAAAGAAACTGAGGTTAAATGCTATGTTTAATGACACAACAATGAGTAAGAGGTGAAGTTTACCTTCTAACTACCTGGCTCAACAACTCTGACATAAACTAATTCTGACATAAACTACTGAATTATTTGCCATTCCGAGAAAAATCCAAGGTGTCTTTGGGATTTGGGCCTCTAAATACTGACACTTGAGCTACAGACATTGTTCTCTTTGTGTGGCTAAATTCTTCTAGTCTCAGATTCTACAAGAAAGTTTTATCTGAACTCCCCAAATTAGGTCAGAATGCTATATTTTTCATACTACTGTCTATGCCGTTATCACACAATTTACTGTAATTACTGGTTTTTCTCAAGAGTAGATGCTGTATGTCTATAGAAAATGCTATTAGAACAAAATAATCTAAGGAAGATGCCCCTATAGGTAGATTGGGAAGTGTGGGTTAAAACTGGGAATGAATGTCTTGTACGAAGCAATATAACATTACACGTTGGTATGAGGACGCTGAGGTAAGATATCTGCTTCAGAATCTTAACTATGTGACCATGGGTAAGTTACTCAACTGTTCTATGCTGCAGTTTCCCTATCTGCAAATAGAGGGTACTTTACAGAGGTATTGTCAGGGTGAATATAAATCACTCAGACTCTAGTATGTAGTACATGGTATAGTACACAAGGAATTCATGTATATATGAATTACAATTAAAGTTTAGTGAAAAAAAAGGAAGAAAAGCTTCTTAGTAGTTTAAAGTAGTTTAAATAAGAAGAGATTATACAGTCTCATGTCTTGTCTTATTCGCTATTTTCTCCTCTACTATAAAAAGGTACTGCCATGGTAGAAAGCAAGTAAAAACAGGCTTTGGAGGTATGTTATTCAAGAAGAACTTCCTCTTGCTTACTTAAAAAAAAATCTTTATTGAAATATGATTCACATACCATAAAATTTACCCATTTAAGGGGTACAGTTCAAAGGCCTAATATATTTGAGTTGCAAAAATCTCAACACAATTTAAATTCAAATATTTTTATCATCTTCAAAAGGAAAGCCCTTTGTCCCTCCTCTCAAAGCCCTAGACAACCACTAGCTTGTTGGTTTTTTCCTACTAGTTTTCTACTTCTATACTCCAGACATTTCATATTAATGAAATCATAATAATATGGGGTCCTTTGTGACTGATTTCTTTCACTGAAGCATGTTTTGAAGGTTCATCCATGTTGTAGAATGTATAAGTACTTCATTCCTTTTTTTTAAAAAAAATTTATTTTGTAATTATCAAATATTGGTCATGTTTGCATGGTTGCATTGCATCCCTTATTCTCCATCTCCTCCCCTTTGCTCCTTCCCTTCTGGTCACTCCAACTCTTCTCACTGCAAGCTGTTGGTCTATGTTTGGCCTACTGGTCTTTTTTTTTTCTGAACTATGCCCTTTTTTCCTGCCTCATTCCTTCTTATTGCCAACTAAAATCCCACCATGTAAATAAAATTTTAAAAATTATCTTTAAACTTTTTTTTTTTTTTTTTTTGACACTAGGTCTTGTTATGTTGCTCAGGGTTGTCTCAAACCCGTGAACTCAAGTGGTCCCTAGCCTCAGTGTCCCAGGTGGCTGGGATTATTGGGCATGGGCCACCATGCCTGGCTGAAAATTATCTTTAAACGTTAAAAGAAATTCCATTATATTAAAGTACATTATTTATCCATTCATCTGGTGGTGGACACTTGTTTCTACTATTTGAGGATTGTGGATGTTGCTATGAACATTCTTATTCAAGTTTTTGTGTACATATGTTTAATTTCTCTTTGGTAGTAACCCAAGGAGTGGAACTCCATGGTGAGGTTTTGGGGAAACTGTCAAGCTGTTTTCCAAAGCAGTTGCACCATTTTACATTCCACTAATGATGCATGAGAGCGCCAATTTTTAAATATCCTAGCTAATATTTGTTATTATCAATCTTTCTGATTATAGTCATTAGTGGCCATGAAGAAGTATATCTCTTACTTTTGAACTGTGTTTCCCTGAGACTAATAATGCTAAAGTTCTTTTCATATGCTGATTTAATCTTTGGTCTATCTTTTTTTAAATTTTATATTTTTTAATTGATTATATATATTTACATCATTGTCATCCTGTCACCTACCATCATGTCACTTGTGAACCATTGTCTTGTGATATATCTTAGAGAAATGTTTATTCCGATACTTTGGTTATTTTTTTAAAAACAGATTGTCTTTTTGTTGTTCAACTCTAAAAGGTCTTTTGTTTGTTTGCTGTTTTTTTTGAGACTAGGTCTCGTTATTTTTGCCCATGGAACCGCAGGCTCTCGTTGCCTGGGGTACCATAGACTCAAGCAATCCCCAGTCTCAGCTTCCCAGGTAGCTGGGATTACAGGCACGCACCACCACATCGAGCTATTTTTTTGGAACTAGGTCTCGCTATGGGCCCCACGTGGGACTAGAACTGTGCTGCAAAGATGATGTGTTTGGGCATGAAAGTATTTCCTAGGATAGGAGAGTAGAAAGAGCATTCCAGGCATAAGGTTCTTTCATGGTGCAGTTTTTTTTTTTTTTTTTTTTTTTTGCAATTACCTTTGCAGTTACCCAGATCTTGGTCCAGTTAGCATCTGAATCCCACAATATTTGACAGCATTTGGCTTGTAGCCCAGGTCACTTTGAATTACTAATCATGCTGTCTACGGCCATACCACCCTGAACGCGCCCGATCTCGTCTGAATTACTAATCATGCTTTTATCACTACAGATTTCAACTGTACATTGCTTCAAAATTTGCTGTTGCTAGACATTAGATTCCTGCTAAACTCCTGGGCAAATTAGTTGGTTACCAAGGTTGCTTTACCTCTTTTGAAAAAATGGGAGAACATCCTGATAGGGCTGTTCTAAAAATTAAGTGAATAAAGTAGGTAAAACAAGTAGTACTCAAGATATACTCAAAGCATGCTAGTTTTCTTTCTCCAGCTAAGAATAGCAAGGTTTTGCTGAAAGGCTTCTCATTCCAGATAATTGAGTGCTCCTCTCTCTTCTCATCAATCCGTTAACTCCCACATCTACTTTGCCCAATTAGACTATGAGCCTTTTAATGTACATACTGTGTCCTTTTAGTCCTTGGAAATTGATACTTATGATTATATGTTAAAAAATTAGTTCAATATTAATCATATTGCTGATTCTTAGAATTGTCCTTCATTATATATATCCAGCCATGCTTTCCAGTTCCTAAACACATCTAACTCTTTTTACTTCTGCACATACTGTTTGCAATCACCTATCTAAAATATCCATTCTACCACCCCCACCTTATTCTGTCACAGAACTCTATCACCTTCATAGCATTTATTAGAATTTCTAACTGAACTCTAAGTTCCAAGGGCTAGTCTGCCCTGTTCACTCTTGAATTCCCAGTGCCTATAACAATGCCTGGCATACTGTACATACCTAAACATTAAATGAATGAATTCAATTTGTCTGAGTTAACAGCTAGTTAATTTGCCTGAGAACAGATTAAAGATCAGACTTTCTTTTATCCCAATGATCTTTTCAACGAGCCTCACTTTTTACAACATGCTACTGTACTGTATATATAAACTGCAATTAAATGAAATGATTACAACTTTGACTGCTACATCTGCACTGTATCTCAGTATTTTAAGTAAAAAGCCAAATGTGCTCATCATTAGCTTAAAGTTGAGTATAAACAGTATAGCAACAAGTACGCTGTGACACAGCAGAGCCATTAATTCAAAATACACTGATTCTAGAAACTACTTGCATCTTGTATTTTAAAAGTTAAAAAAATATATTTGGTAGCTTATTTAATAATGTAGTTGACAGTCATAGGTTCAGTTCCAGCTTTGCTATATAATAGCTGGGCACATTACTCTAAATTACTCTACTAAGTAGGGTTACTCACGTTACTCTACTTAGTTGATTCACCTGCAAAATAGGGATAACTAGGGCCTGGCACGGTGGTTTGGTGCGTGCTTGTAAGTGGCGGCCTAGGAAGCCGCAGCAGGAACTAGGAATTGCGATTTGATGTTTTTTTTCTTTTTCTTTTTTTTTTTTTTGAGACTAGGTCTTGCTATTTTTGCCTGTGGAACCACAGGTTCTCATTGCCCGGAGTACCACAGACTCAAGCAATCCCTAGCCTCAGCTTCCTAGGTAGCTGGGATTACAGGTGCACACCACCACGCCCAGTTGTTTTTTTTTTTTTTGGAACTAGGTCTCGCTACGGGCCTCAGGCAGAACTCAAACCGCGATCCCTGGCCCCAGCCGCTTCATAGGCTGAAGCTTACAGGCACGAGCCACCGTGCCCAGCCTAGGAATTGCGATTTGAGTACTGCCCAGGGCATTTGAAACTAGAGATCTAGTCCCCAAAAAATAGCTGGGCGTGATGGTGCGTGCCTGTAATCCCAGCTACCTGGGAAGCTGAGGCTGGGGACTGCTTGAGTCTGTGGTACCCCCGCCAACGTAAGCCTGCAGTTCCATGGGAAAAATAGCAAGACCTAGTCTCAAACAAACAAAATAGGAATAACTAGTACCTGCTTGAGCTTTGCAGTTAAGAAAATAAATTTAGGTATAAATGTAAATCACTCAATAAGCCACTTGACTCAATTCTAGCTAAAGCTAAGAACTAAAGTGTTGTTTTAAGCACAAAAAATACAGTTTGGAATTAAATGCCTATGTGTATACAATAATGGACAAGCATTCCTACAGGATCAGAGAGCACTGCAGCATTTAAAAAAAAAACTTTTAAATTTATTGGAAAAAATGGAGTAAAGTGTGCTGTTCTCAATTTTTTTTCTCTCCTCTAAGGGAGGTTTCTCAGTCTAGCATCATCTTAAAAACAAAATCATCTTGTATGACAGTAAAAATTAAAAAAAGGCTCACAAAGGCTATTCTTCAAAATGCAAAGCAGACAGAAGAAATGACAAATTCAATTTTTAAGAAATTGAAATGAAATCAAGAGCAAAATTGAAGCAGTAAATTTTTTTTTTTTTTTGCGGTCTTGATATTTTTGCCCATGGAACCACAGGCTCATGTTGCCCTGGGTACCACGGACTCAAGCAATCCCCAGCCTCAGCTTCCCAGGTAGCTGGGATTACAGATGCACGCCACCACGCCCAGTTTTTTTTTGGGGGGGGGACTAGATCTTGCAATGTTGCCCCGGGTGGATCTTGAACTGCGATCCCCAGTCCCAGTTGCGCTCCATAGGCTGGCACAGGAACACTCCACCGTGCCCGGCTGAAGGAGGTAAATTTTAAAAAAGCACTTAAAACTTCAAAATTTAATAATGAAAATCTTCAATGATCACATACTGCATGTATGTTAAAAACAACTAATTACAGCTAACATAATATTAGAGGGGAGACAACCGCTTCATACAGCTAGTTTAACTTTCCATAAACACAATGAATCTTTACCTCACAGTGGTTTTCCAACATACCACAAATGGCTATGGACACTTAAAAACCCTATTATCTCAGAAGGAGTTTTTATATAAAGGACTTTTAACAACTCAACAAGAAATATAAAACCTAATTTAAAAAAAGAGAAAGCACCAATACCTATTACTCCGAAGAAAACATACAAATGGTATAGGGAGTACATCGCTGATGAGAGAGTCATACCTAAGGGAAACAATAACTATATAAATATGACTGATGCTGTATGAAATTAGAAAAAATAAAATAAAAAACATACAAATGGTCAACAAGCACATGCTCAACATCATTAGCCATTGGGAATTACAAATCAAAATCACAAAAGACATTATTTCATGCCCAACAGGATGGCAGTCATCAAAAAAGATTTTGACAAAAAATGTTGACAAGAAGAAATGTGAACACTCACACAATGCTGGTAGGAATATAAAATGATGTAGATCTACACTATGGGAAAGTTTGACAGCTTCTCAAAGTGCTACCACATGAACAAGTCTACTACTAAGCACACAAAAGAGATGAAAAGATATTTACACACTTGTACATGAATGTTCATAGCAGCATTATGCAGAATACACAATGGTATAAACCATCCAAAGTCCATAAACAGATGACATGTCAGTATAATGAAACACTACTTGGCAATAAAAAGAAATTAAGTACTGATAAATGCAATACCATGAAAGAACCTTACAAACATAAGTGAAACAAAGCAATCACAAAAGTCCACATACCAGATCATCAGTTTATAGGAAATGTTTAGAGTGGGCAAACTAAATGAGTGACAGGGAAAAGGTGTGTTAAAGGAAAACAAGGAGTAACTATTATTCATTTAGCAGTGATGAACGTGTTCTGCGGTGATGGTTGCACAGCTCTGTAAATGTTAAACCCACCTAGTTACACTTTTAAATGGGTGAATTATAAGATATGTCAATTATACTAATAAAACTATTTTTTAAAAAATGGGGGTGGAGAGTAGGAAGGGTGCTAAGGAAAAAAAAACAGATGCTCAAATTTTTGTGAACAACTAATTAGTGAATTTCCAAAGTAGTCAAAATACAGCAGGATTTTTCTACTACTTAACGAAGAACTAAAACTGGCATATTCAAGATAAAATATTAATCAACTTTGTTAACTACAACAAACACATGGATATTCCAGATTTAAAACAGAGTCGATCACAACCTAGAATCTGTACCATAGTACTACTTCATTATACCAGTATATACTTCATTATACACCCAAAAGCTGAAGTTGATTTTAATAAAGTATTGGGTTTAGTAACAGTTTTCTTCACTACTTTTCACCTAACTTCATTAATACGGAAAAAAACTGTTAAAAAAGCAAAATGTGAGGGAATAAGAATGTGTTTACATTCCACTATGAAATAGTACAAAACGACTAAAAGATCTGTTCACTCTGATCAAAACCGAGAGAAAAAAAGGGGAAAATTGACAATTTTTAATACTTAGTATTAGACTTCAGTGATCTTTCAAAAAGAGAAGGAAACAAGCAATTTGTGCATGATCCGGGTGTTAGGAAAGTCTGGGTGCGACTGCAGAGGGTCCCTAGCGGGCCCTCGGCCAATCCCGCCGCGGGCGCCTCAGCTGGGGCCTGGTGACAACCGTGGGCCCGGCGTCCCAGACGGAGGCGCTTCGCCTCGGCGGCGCCTGGGGAGCCGCTCGGCGCGGAGGTCAAGACGAGAAACGCAGTAAGGCTCCCAAGGGCTCCACCCTCCCCTCTTTCACTCCCTCCTCTCGTCAGTCCCCTCAGGGGAACAGGCGGGGCGCGGCGAGCAAAGACAAGGTCGGTGGGGGGTGGGGTAGCGTCCTCAGCGAGAAAAGCTCCGCCGCCCCAGAGTGGCGGCCGCGGGTTATTAATAAACTCCGCTTCTGCCCAGGCGCCACTACCGCGTCCGGCCGTACGATCGGCAGGGCCTGTGGAAGAGGCTGAGGAGCCCGAGTGAGAGTCCGGGCCCGAGCGAGCCCGCGCCGCCGCGCTGAGGGCGGCGGCCGGGCGGAGAATAATGCACACTGGGTAAAAACACATTTATATACGAACCTCCGAGAAAATTTTCCAACAATTCCTTCGTCCGACCACCATGCACCAGGACAGGAAACAGCCGCCCGGCCCCCAGGCCCCGCAACCCGCATAGCTTGTCTGAGACCCGCCCCCAGTCTCCATTGGGCTGTCATTACGTCACTCACTAGACGCTTCCTGCTTATCATTGGCTCAAATTTAGGTGATGCGGAAAGGAGACCGTCTTGTTCCCACCCCCTTTCGTGACGCAAACCTCGCGGGGTCTCACAGCTCGCACCTGAGTGGCTCGCGCAAAGTGTGAAGTCAAAGTTCCTGCGTATGACTGGTGGATGGAACCGCTCATCCTAGACCAACACCACCTCTTTGACAAGTGAAGTATGCCGGTTCTGGGGCCCCAGCGGGAGGCGCCATTTTGTGGCGAGGGAGGGAGGCTGGTCCTTGTGACTAGCCAGGAGGGAGAAGGGGGTGACGGGCGCCATTTTCCCCACAGGGGCTAGGAGGTGGCCTTGGCTCTCCCGGTGGGCTTGCTGGAGTGCGTTCTGGAGACCGCTTGGGTTTTGCCTAGCGATTGCCGAGTGTCGACCCTTTGGGAGGGAACTGGTAGGGAGGGCTAGGACAGATGGGGCACCAGCCGCTCCCTGGGGCTCTTGAGGCCTTGATCCTGTGCTCCGCTTTGCCGACTCGCTGATCGTTGCTAAGTCCGCCAGCGCTTTCCCTGTGGCCCTGGCATCTCCATTCCGTGGGCGGGTGAACCTCCTGCTCCAGTTGAATCTCCAGTGGAGCTTGGTTGCCAGGGCGGTGGTCTTAAGACTCCGCTGATAGATAGCCTCTGCTTTAGCAATTTTATGTTCAAGCTCAAATTTGAACTATAATATAATAATGTCGCTGCCTCTCTTACTTTTGTGTCTGTTGCGAATTAAAGTGAAACGTATAGGAAAAACTTGACGGCCACCTTAAACCTATTAAATTAGTTGTGAAGTTTAGAAAATGTTTATTGTAGCTATCCACCGAACTTTTTTTGAACCACTGGAGATACTCGTTATTTTAGGAGTGTTCGCTTGCTTTAGCAGCCAGGCTGAGGAAAGATGAGATAAAGTATGTGGACTCAAGATTTGTTTCCAGGTGTAGAATTAGGGCATTACTAAGAGTAAGGAGGCTGACTCGTAAACAAATTTGTGTCCTACTTAGAAAAACTGGAGAGAACTGGATGCTGTTTTACTGTCTTGCAGTTGGATGATCATGGATTTACAGTGGCCAAGAGTTTAAATCAGCTAAATAGCGCGCCTTCTAAGTGAAGGTAATGAAAATGTTTTTGGTTTACAGTTGCATGTAGTTTAAGGTTTTTTTTTTGTTTTGTTTTGTTTTTTTGAGACTAGGTCTCGCTGTTTTTGCCCATGGAACCGCAGGCTCTTGTTGCCCGGGGTACCACAGACTCAAGCGATCCCCAGCCTCAGTGTCCCAGGTAGCTGGGATTACAGGCGCGCACCACCACGCCCAGCTATTTTTTTGGAACTAGGTCTCGCTATGGGCCACAGGCAGGACTCGAACCGCGTTCCCTACCCCAGCCGCTTATAGGCTGAAGCTTACAGGCATGAGCCACCGTGCCCGGCCTTAGTTTAAGATATTAACGTCCACTTTTTGGTGGAAGTAGGGAGGCCGACTGACAAGAGGTGTAGATTTACTACTGATGTCCAAACACTTTGGAAGGCAAATAGGATTTTGAATGTTATTCAATACATAGTGGGTGGTTAAAGTTCAGATTATTTCTTACATCATTATAAAAAATGAAAAATGAGACACAAAATTGGGTTAGGTTAAAACTGGTTATTTAAGTCTTGAACCTAATAGATATATTCTGTCATAGAGATCTGGTGAAAAATAAGATGTTTTTACTTTTGTCCTGCGACATAGCAGACTGCATTTAAAGGACATTTTTTATTTCCAGAACCTACTGAGTGAGATTGTAAAAGTCAAACACTATACTACTCCTAATTTGACTTAGGAAGAAACCTTAATTCTGAGTTTGTCAAAGGTTGAGAAATTTTAACAGTATTTACCAGTGACTAGAGTTCAAATGCACACAGTATTTAGGGTCATTAGTAATCTTCAGATTTTCTTCAAATCACTTAAATATCTCTGGTATCCTATTACATTTATCAAATTAATGGCTTTTACTTCCCAATCTATGCTGGGCTAGGCTCTTTTACATATGTGTGTGTGTATGTAAAATAATTGCCCTTATATATAATCTCAATTTTCTTAGCTGCTGTACCACATGGATTCCTTATATAATCTCAGTTTTCTAAATGAGCTTATTTCTAGTCCCCTTCAAAAAGTGAACTATTGTCGGGCACGTGGTGGCTTGTGCCTCTAAGCTTCAGCCTATGAAGAGGCCGGGGCTAGGCTAGGGATCTTGGTTTGAGTTCCGTCTGGGGCCCTTAGCGAGACCTAGTTCCCAAAAAAAAAAAAAAAAAAAAAAAAAAAAAAAAAAAAAAAATAGCTGGGCGTGGTGGTGCATGCCTGTAATCCCAGCTACCTGGGAAGCTGAGGCTGGGGATTGCTTGAGTCTGTGGTACTCTGGGCAACAAGAGCCTGCAGTTCCACAGGCAAAAATAGCGAGACCTAGTCTCAAAACAAAATAAAACAGTTCACTATCATGCCTTTTCTTTTAGTAACTCATGTTTGTGGCATTTTATACAGTGACATAACCATTTATGCATTATACATACACTGAACTCTATTCCCCCCCCACACACATACTCTTAAAAGAATCTCTGGGACAAGGCCCTTTAGGTGACTGATTAAATTACCTATGTAATAAATTATAATTCTGAAATCATGAGTTTGTAGATATTATTTAGCCAGGCATGTGCTTTTAAGCCACAGCTTATGGAGTTGCGGTGGGGTGTGGGATCACAGTTCAAGTCCAGCCCAGGGCAACACAGCCAGACCTAGCCCCCCAAAATAGCTGGGTGTGGTGGTGTGTGCCTGTAATCCTAGCTACCTGAGAAACTGAGGCTGGGGATTGCTTGAGTTCATGGTACCACGGGCAATGTGAGCATGCGGTTCCATGGGCAAAAATAGCGAGACTTAGTCTCAAATTAAAAAAAAAGAAAAGAAAACCAAACTAGCAACTAATTGTGGTTAACGTGTATTAAGTTTTAGTGATGTACTAAGAAGTGAGTGTATTGTTAATTACAAAATATTTATAAATCTAAAGGTCAAGATTCACAATGTCCTTTGAAACTGGCTACCTCCAAGAGATTTTAGCTATCATTTTGAATTATCACGTTTGCTTAAATGTAAGGTAGAACATTCTAAACAAAGTAAAAAACCTACGTTCCAGTTTTCAAACAGGAGAACTAAGTGGTGGGTAGTTTAGGATTGGAACCATTGTTTTTAACATTTTAGTCTGGGAAATCATATTTTTGAGACAGATTTTTTTTTTTTAAGATATAGTTTATGTCTCCAAATAAGAAAAATTGATCCTCTTAACCCCCCAACTTTTGCCGAAAGTAAGGGCTAATTTGATAGGGTGATTTAAAAAACAAGTGAACTGGGCTGGGCTCGGGGGCACGTGCCTGTAATCGGCAGCCTAGGAAGCTGCTGCGGGGATGGGGGAATTGTGGTTCGAGTCCACCCTGGGGCAACGCCCGGGGCAACGTAGCGAGACCTAGTTCCAAAAAATTAGCTGGGCATGGTGTCGCGTGCCTGTTATCCCAGCTACCTGGGAAGCTGAGGCTGGGGATTACTTGAGTCTGTGGTTCCATGGGCAAAAATAGCGAGACCGTCTCAAAAAAAAAAAAATTAAAAAATAAAAAAGTAGCGGGGCACGGTGGCTCTGCCTGTAAGCCTCAGCCTATGAAGCGGCCAGGGCTAGGGATCGCGGTTCAGTCCCACCTGGGGCCCGTAGTGAGACCTAGTTCCAAAAAACAGCTGGGCATGGTGGCGCACGCCTGTAATCCCAGCTACTTGGGAAGCTGAGGCTGGGGATTGCTTGAGTCTGTGGTACCCCGGGCAACGGAGCCTGCGGTTCCACGAGCAAAAATAGCGAGACCTAGTCTCAAAAAAAAAAATAAATAAATAAAAATAAAAATAAAATAAAAAAGTGAACTGGTAGCAAAACAAAACGCTTAATATACTAAGGCCATTCCCCCCCCCTAAATTGGGGACAGCTGTATAACTATTAGTAAAACCTAATTTTTATGCATAAATATTTCGTGTTACATTTTTGAGGATTTTAACCTAAGTTTGAGACTTAAACCAAAAATTACTGATATATGAAGTACCTTAAAGTGTGCACTTCAGCTGAGCACGGTGGTGCATGCCTGTAAGCTTCAGCCTATGAAGCCAGGGATCGTGGTTCGAGTTCCGCCAGGGCCACGTAGGGAGACCCAGTCCCCCAAAAATATAACTGGGCGTGGTGGCGTGCACCTGTAATCCCAGCTACCTGGGAAGCTGAGGCTGGGAATTGCTTGAATCTGTGATACCCCGGGCAACCCACTGGCAAAAATAGCGAGACTTAGTCTCAAAAAAAAAAAAAGTGTACACTTCAGTGGCCCTTAGTCACAAGGCTATACAGTCATTACTAATTAAAAACATTTTCATGTTTAGATTTCATCTTATCTTCATAAATCATGTTTAATAAACATTTTACATCCTATCGACAACAGTTTCAGAGTCTCCAGATCCAGTCTACTTCTTGACCATACTTGCTAGTGTGAAATGTTTGATCTGCATTTCCCTAATGAATAGTGATGCTAAACATCTATTTTGGATCGTAATTTTATTTTTTTTTAAAGTAAAAAACATTTTCCCCGTTTTTTTAAAAATTTACTTATACATAAATTTCACATCTTTGTAATCCCAGGGATTCATTCCCCCTACTCCCCCCTGCCCAAGTTGTGTGCCTCAGTTTGGTGGTTAGCTTGTTTTGATTTTCCTCATGGTTTTTAGTTTTTTTCCTATATCCCATATATTAGTGGAACCATTTGGTTTGTCTTTTTGACTTGTTTCTGCTAATAAGATTTCTTCCTGCCGGGCACGGTGGCTCGTGCTTGTAAGCTTCAGCCTATGAAGCGGCCGGGGCTAGGGATCGCGGTTCGAGTCCCGCCTGGGGCCTGTAGCGAGACCTAGTTCCAAAAAAAAGCTGGGCGTGGTGGCGTGCGCCTGTCATCCCAGCTACCTGGGAAGCTGAGGCTGGGGATGGCTTGAGTCCGTGGTACCCCGGGCAACGAGAGCCTGCAGTTCCACGGGCAAAAATAGCGAGACCTAGTCTCAAAAAAAAAAAAAAAAAGATTTCTTCCTAAGTACATTCATGTTATAAAATCATCAAATTTGTCATTTTTAATTGATGAGTAATAGTCCATTGTGTATATATATATTTTTCCATCCAGTCATCTGTTTTGGGGCAAGGATTGTAATTTCAAAGTTGGGTCTTTTGATACTTTTAAGTGTTCCCTATATTCAGGATTTGTTTTCTTCCCTCCTTTGGATTATTTCTTCACTTCCTGGAAATGTCTTTGAAGCAGAATGTAATTTTGATGAAGCTCATGTCATTTTTGGTGTGCTTTGGTATCAAGAAACCACTGCCTAATTACCAAGATTTATGCTTTTTTCCTAAAGTTTGAAGTCTTACATTCAAATACTTGGACCACTTTTGAATTTATGTGGTGGGAAGTAAAGATCCAACTTCATGCTCTTCCATGTAGCTACCAGCCATCTCAAATCTCAAACCCATTTATTCAAAATTACTCTATATTGTTTGTCACCCTTGTTGAAAAGTTGACATACTGTAAGGGTTTGTTTCTGGACTGTTTTCACTGTTAGTCCACGTATCAAATTCCACTTTTCATTTCATTGCTGTCTAGAATCTAAGGCTAGAGTTGTGTCCTCAACCTTAATGCATTAATTTCTTAGGGGTTTAACAACATGTCATCTGTGACATTTCGATCTCTGAATCTGAATGTCTTTTATTTCCCCTGCTTATTGTCCCAGCTAGATCATATAGTGTTCAGTAAAGGTGGTAGCAGGGTACATGGTTGTATGATTCTTGATCATAGGAGTTTTGATAGTCTTCCATTAGCTTTAGGTTTTTGATTGATGCTTTTCAGCTTCAGGAAGTTTCCTTATATTTCTGGCTTGAATATCAAAAAGATTTCAACTTTAATAAGACTGGCAGATTTACTACCTGTCTGAGCAGCCATGTCTGCTGTGGTCCAATAGCACAGATCTTCATCCAGGAAAAGGACAAAGTCCCTAGGCTGACCATCGACCTATGGCAGCAGAGGAGTTGATGGGAACGAGATGTTAGGGAGTGCAGTGGTGTTAGGGGTGGCACTGGTGGGAAGGTGGCATCTAAGGGAAACAATAATTAGACTAAGGTGACCAAGGATAGAAGAAAACTCTCACAAAAATGGCAGGATGCGTTGAAATATAGGACTCCAATCTTGAATCCTATATTGAAAACTGACAAAGTTTTAACTTAACATGAAGTAATTTATTCCTCCTAGTAATGAAATCCTTCATTTCTAGCTGGACACTTTTTAAGAACCATATCACCTGAGCTTTTGGAAATAGACATGGTCATATAAATAAATTCTGGCCTTTGATATTACCAGTATGCCTGCCATACTGGTTCTAAAAGGACTATGGTGCATGGTTGTGAGCTGTCTTGGAACGTGAATATAGTATTAACACAAATGAACAAGGCTCTAAAGTAGCACTGGAAAATTTCAGGTACCTGACCTATAGTCTAGGTCTACCAACTTTTGGTGTGGAAATGTGTACTGTTAATTCTAGTCTTTTTGGCTTACAAGTACACTTAAATCTTCATTTTGTTACAGCCATAATAAAAACAATGTATTGAGACTCCCTACCCTCATTGCCAGGCATGGTGGTTGCGTGCCTGTAATCCCAGCTATTATGGGAGGCTGAGGCTAGGGATCACTTGAGTCTGCAGGTTGAAGACAACCCTAGGTAACATAGCAAGACCTAGTCTCCAAAAAAAAAAAAAAAAGCTGGGCACATGGTGGCACACACCTGTAATCTCAGCTGCATGGGGAGGCTGAGGCTAGGGATCACTTGAGTCCATGGGTTCGGGACTACCCTGGGCAACAGAGTGAGACTTAAGTCTCTAAAAAATAATGAATCCCTGCCCTCTTAGAAATGCATCGAAGTATGAAATGCTATTACAAAGGTAGCCAACATCATCAATGTTAGTCACAAACAGTCCTCACCAAAACTTATATAGAATTGATCTTTCAATATAGTTTGACACTATCCACAAACATGTATGCAATGACCAAGCACTTATGATATGGTGCTGTATCTTTAAGATCTAGGCTATTCATGTTAATAAAATTAATGATTTTATGCTTTCTTCAGGGGCTACATCTGGGACTGAATAGCATACAGTGATAGAGCTGGGGTTTGGCCAAACTCTGGCCTCTTCTGCTAGTATGGTTAGCAGTCACTATCTTAGTAAAGTGTATAAATTAGCAATTACCATTTTACTATCTGCATAAAACAGATTAACTTCCTTTATTTAATACTGATAAATAACTTTAAAAAATGGATAGCTTAAATTAACAAAGTGAAGATTTTATGCTTTTAACAAAGACAAATACTGAAACCCACACAAAATCAGAATTAACTTCTATAAATTAAAAAGTTATTGTAGTTAAATGGGGAAATGCAGTTTTTAAAAAATTGACATGCAACTAATTACAGGTTTTAAATACAGTACTCTAAAGTTATACAAAAGTCCTGTAACCGTATCTAGAAACACATTATCAAGATCCATAATTTGTAAAAAAACTAAAACTTGATGTTAAATTTAAGGAAATAATGAAAATAATTGAGGTATATATTGGATGCATTAGAAATTTACCATTTGTACAATCGTGTCTAATATAATCTACCTTTAAGGACTTAAATTGAAATCTGTAAATGGAGATTAGTTTGGATTGTACGACACTGAAGACAAAATTTTTTCTTAAAAACGTCAATACATTTTCTTGGAACAAAACCTCAGCAAATGAGAATTTTCATACTGTGCACGGGAATAACTAAAACCTTTATTAGATATGGTTTTCCAATAACTGTGAAAATTGGAATTATCAATTCAGAGAGCAGTGAAATCTGAAATTTAAAAAAGTAGACTAGGTATTACGGGATAAAAGGTAAAATAAGATGAAAATGTTTGATACTATTCAATATCTCCCCTCTGTACAGTGTTGCATATATACAACTCTATTTTAATCTTGCTGATTTTATATAATAGTGAAATTCCCTTAAGCAACCTAGAGTATACAGATAGTATCCAACTGGGGGAAGGGGAGTAGAAACATATTTGATCAACAGTTTTCACCCACACATTTTAGACAATTTTTTTCTTTTTTTTTGTCAAGATTTTCATAGGAAATTCATAAATATAGGAAATACTTTCACTCGTTCAGTGTTAAAATAGAAAACCAAACAGTGCCAACGGCAGTGGCTTAATTATTGGCATACAAGAAAAACACAACACCAATGGGTTTTCTTCATTATGCATTTTAAATATCAATATTTGCATCTGTTTCATTTTTACAGTTATAAATTTTCTAGTCTGTTATAGATAACAGCATTTAATAGTTTTTAATCCATTGAGATGTTGCTTTCAATTTGAAATATTGTGTGTATATATGTATATAAAAAAATAACTCAATGTATGACTCATCTGACAGATGTTTAAGATCAATAAAGGCTTATTTTTGAACATGCAAGTTAGGAGAGGGAAGCAAGCCAACCTCCCTACACTGTCTTATTGTTGGCTTGTTTTTGCAGTGATATCAATAGTGGTTTTTGGAGGAACCTTTTGCCTTTAACCTATCTTAAGACCTGATACCACAACTGATAAGAGGGGTAAAGGAGATGGGGGCAATGAAGTGAATGGGTGTTAAATGTTAAATTTTAAAAGTGTGCATTTCACACTCTTGGTAGGTACAGGATAAAAACAAGCCAATGAAGAAAATATTTTATAATTAGGAAAAAAAAACTGCAATCAAATAAAGACGTAAAGCCGAATTAAGTTATTTTAATAGATTGCATATATAGATGTTTAGCCATACTCTCTGATCAACTCTTTAAGAGTAGAAGGTAAGTCCAATTTACATGCTTCAGATACCACCTTTCTTATTTGTTACAGTAATGTCTTGTATCCAAATATCCACTTGTACACTGAGAGCTTTAAGAAAAAAAACAGGACACAGAGGAGTTGCCATTTTTTAGCAGCAATGAAATATCACTAACCCCTTTTAACATACCGAATTCAAGTCACTATCAGAGGTGAGTGCACCACAAAGTCACCAGGTACAAAACTGCTAGTTCATTTTTAAATTAATAACTTGAAATTACCCCTGTCCCCCCTCCCCATCACATCCCTTCTTTTTATAAACAGCAAACATTTTGCTATTTTATACATAGGCTAGCAGGCTTGTTTCAATATGAAAGTGCTAATTCATTTACAGATTTTTTAATCAGTTATGTAGTGCTACAATAAATGTCCAATCTATATAGGAACAATCTTTGATGAATGAAAATGAAGACTGAATGAATAAGGCTATCCATTACCTTATCTTATTTACATATAAAGAATAGATACCCAATGGTGAGAAGAGACAGAAATCGGACAAATACTCATAGGTGTAAAAATTACATCTACCTTTGAGCTTATACTGTAAATGAGACATTTTAAATAGTCCTGTAGCCCATGCCTAGTTTTTCCTCAGAAAAAGAAAAGCTGCCTTCATGACATCCCCTCTTGTTTCAGATTTCCACAGTGTCACTTGAACTTTCAGTCAGAATCTTACTTTCTTCAAAAAATAAAGAAAATACCCCTCCCACCCTGTTACCACCCCTCCCCACCCCAAATCCCTCTGGTTTCTTTTTCAGTGCCAAGTTGCATGATCAGGTCCCACCTTCTGGGTTTTTTTTGTCCATCTATTGATCAATTAGTTTAGAGTAGATAACATGAACCAGTTCTGGAACCACTACTAGGAGGAACACAAGCTCTTCACTACAATCACACAGCAGGAAAGAAAGTGATAACTCAATTCATCCCTGGTGCCGGGCCTCCAAAATTGAAAGAACTTGGCACAACTGGAGCACTGAATTTGTATCCTCCATGCTTCTCGATCATCTTGGATTCTAGAAAACATGTAAATGAAAGTTTATTAGAGCATCCAACTATCTGCCTGTTTCTACAGTAGTAGTAGTAATATTAATCAACAAGTTAATAGCTACTAATATTAGTAAGAAAGTTTCAAAGTTGTCCACCGTTCTTCCTCCAAATACCTACAAGCAAAAGAATATATTTTGTAGAGGAGATGAACTTAAAAAACTCCCAAACTACTCTCTGAACTTAAAAAACTCCCAAACTACTCTCTTTTGGAAAATACTTAAGTATTACCCAATTTCCAATGGGAACTGCAGGTAAAATCAATCATGCAATACTTGAGACGGATATGTTTATAAAAAGGACTTTTTTTAAAACATAAAACTAGTTTGAATAACTGTATTAAGACCTATATTACATTGTTAAGCTGTATGGTATTTACAATATCCCTTTTGTTTTGAAATGCATGCCGAGTCTTCAAAGATGAAAAGATGGGGCGGGGCATAGTGGCTCGTGCCTGTAAGCTTCAGCCTATGAAGCGGCAGGGGCTAGGGATCGCGGTTCAAGTTCTGCCTGGGGCCCTGTAGCGAGACCTAGTTCCAAAAAAATAGCTGTGCGTGGTGGCACGTGCCTGTCATCCCAGCTACCTGGGAAGCTGAGGCTGGGGATTGCTTGAGTCTGTGGTACCCCCGGGCAACATGAGCCTGTGGTTCCACAGGCAAAAACAGCGAGACCTACTCTCAAAAAAAAAAAAAAAGAAAAGAAAAGATGATACTTGCAATTTTAATGTACGTCCAAAGATAAAGCAGTTTTTCAGTGTTAACAGTTTTTAGCTCCAACAGGAGTCTTCAACTTCATTTAAAATCAGTGATAGCAAAAATAAAATGTTTCACTTTATTCTTTTAGAGTGAAATGCTATCACTTGCAACATTGTAGCTTTTTATATAATTTAGAATTACTTAAGAAAATTTATAGCTGTATCGAATTACTAGTTACATTTAAGAATGGCTATGTTTAATGAACATACCATGGGCTGCTCTTCTTTGATCGGCCAGAGTTGCTATATCCTGTAACTGTTTTCTTTGTTCTTCATTTAGACCATGAGTCAGGGCCTGATACCACACAGGATTACGATTTTGTATTGCTGTCAAAAAGGGGGAAAATGGCTATTAGTAAAAAGCCTAATAGTTCCTTTCTGTTCCTAATAGTTCCTCTAGAACTAAAATCTGAACTCTTGTGTTTTTCCAATACTAGTTTGTTATTTTCAGTTACTTCTGAAACAAAAGATAGAGAAAAACTCAGGTTTAGCTCCCATCTCAAAAAACCTAATCCTTCTCATAATTTATACATGAAGCAAACAAGGATTCAGAGACCAAACAGTTCTTATATAATAACTAAGTAGGCAAACCTTAGAAATAAATCATTTAACCCCGTAAGATACTTTGGTTCAAATTCTCAAATTCCTAAATTAAGGAACAAGACCCAGTAGCATTAAATTGATGCAATAAAGAGGTGAATGGCATAAAAAATACCATATTTTTTATTATCTATTCAAAACCCTTTCTTAAATATATCTACTTTCTATAGATAGCACTTTAGTGCTCAAGTTAAGATCACAGTGCTCACACATGTTTTGTGTTCCAGTCTAAATAATGGTCAATCTTTGAAAGTTTTTTCATTATGTTACAAGAGTAGGTATTACAAGAAATCACAGTATTTAATAAAAACCTATTAATAGCTAAATTAATGTATGATGGTAGCAAATCTGGTTGTGTATTTCCCTTTTTTTCCTATTTATTTTTCATTTATATATATTTCACATAATTTCAGTCCCTGGGGGTCACCCACCACCTCCCCTTCCCGCCCGCTCCAGCTGGTCCCCTCTCTCCCCTTGTGTAGTTTCATTTGGTTGACCATATAGTAGTGAAACCATTTGGTTTCTGTCTCTTTCTATCTGGCTTGTTTCTGCTAGAATGATTTCTTCTAGGTACATCCAGGTGTCTATAAATTCATCAAATTTGTCATTTTTAATTGATGAGTAATACTCCATTGTGTATATATACACATCTTTTTCATATTTCCCTATTTCAATATGCAAGTGAATATACAAGGTAGGGAAAGGGGATGTGAGATAAAGAGAATGCTTTTATTTATTTATTTTTTTTTAACTTTATTTTTTTGAGACTAGGTCTCGCTATTTTTGCCCCTGGAACCGCAGGCTCTCGTTGCCCGGGGTACCACAGACTCAAGCAATCCCCAGTCTCAGCTACCCAGGTAGCTGGGATGACAGGCGCGTGCCACCACGCCCAGCTATTTTCTTGAAACTAGGTCTCGCTACGGGCTGTGATCCCTAGCCCCTGCCGCTTCATAGGCTGAAGCTTATAAGCACGAGCCACCATGCCTGGCTGAGAATGCTTTTAGAAAGGGTTTTTTTTTTTTTTTAGATTAGGTCTTTCTATTTTGCCCAGGGAACTGCAGATTCATGTTGCCTGGGGTGCCACGGACTCAAGCGGTTCCTAGTCTCGGCCTCCCTCCTTAGGCTGGGATTAAAGGCATGCACCACTGCGCCTGGCCCTAGAAAAGCTTTTTATTAAAGAATTTTATTTAAAGATAGAAATGATCACACTGATCTTCGAATTAAAGATTCCAGGGCATATAGGTACCTGGGTATATAGGTACCTTGTAGAGAAAATCTGACATTCAATTACATGATTTTCTGTTTCTACTTTAATATATTTATAGTGCATGGATCCTCTAATATCAACTATTCCTTAAGGGTTAACTTGTGTTAATATCTACAAAATACCAAATCATGTACAAAACCATGTAGGTACTTCTAGGCAGCTCAATTCTTGCTACCTGCCCCATAACTCAGAAGTCATTCTTTTGTACTTGTACTTGTCTTGTATTAAAATTGCTTTGTCATGGATTTTGAAGACTTGGCTATAAGAATTTATTTTACATTAAGTGCATATATGAATAATAGCACAGCAGTTAACTCTGGGGAGAAAGATGTTTCAAATATAGTGCCAGTATTCATTTCCTAAGCTAAATGGTAGAAAATAGAAAATAATAGAAAAAATAGAAAATAGAAGTTATATCATACCTTATTGAAATTCAAGAAAATGGTAAAAAACCAAAATAGCACCACATATTCTGTAGTTATACACACTGACACATGAGAAAAAAGGGATTCTAAGACCATCAATGTTAGAGATAATCAAATCCTGAGACAGTAAATCAGCGAGGGGAAAAGATACATAAATACATCAAACACAGCAAGGCAATTTAAAAGCCATTTACTTTGGGGAAGTCTTGATTTTGGACATGGGAAAGAGGAATTCTTACTGTATGAAATTTTTACAACTACAGTATTTTCTTATAATGTGTGCCTCAAAATGACACTTTAAATAATGGGATGTCTGATAATGTGTGGAAACACAAATAACTGATTATTTCTCCTAAATCGTATATTCTAGTTTGGTTATCATATGCAAGCATACCGTGTTTTTATTGTGCTTTATCTGACTGCAGTGTTTTTGTTTGCAAAATCAGAAGGTTTGAGGTAACCCTATGTTGAGGAAGTGTATTAAACAGCATGTCTTCTTGCAATATTTCAAAAGTTTTTTTTATTATTCTTATGTCTATATGGTGATGAAAGATCAGTGTGATCATTAATATTGTACTCTTTTGTCTAGGTACGGTGGCATGCGCCTGTAATCCCAGCTACCTAGGAGGCTGAGGCTAGGAATCACTGAGTCCACAGGTTCAAGACTACCCTGGGCAACATAGTGAGACCTAGTCTCTATGAAAAAAATATTGTACTGTTTTGGGGTGCTACAAACTATAGTCATATAAAATGGAGAAGTTAATTGCGCTGTATGTTGTGACTGTTTCACAAAACTGTAGCTCTCCATCTCCCTCTCCTATTCCTTGCAACAAAACAATACTGAAATAAGGTCAAAATAAGAATTGTAGAGTTTTACTTTAAATCAAATGACAAAAAATGCTAGGTTCCATGGAAGAGACATTTCATAAACTAAGACAGGCTAAAAGCCATGTTGTAAATGCAAAGTAAAGGTCCTTTCATGAAACTGAAAATGCTACTCCAGTGAATATGCAAATGATAAAGGAAGTGAAACAGTTTTACTGCTAATATGAAGAAAGTTTTAGTGGTCTGGACAGAAGAACAAACCTGCCATATTTCCTTACATTAAAGCCTAATCCAGAGCAAAGTCCTTACTCTCTTCAATACTATGAAAGCAGAGAGAAGTAAAAATGCTACAAAAGTCTGAAGCTAGCAATGGTTGTTTCATGAGGTTTAAGGAAATCTGCCTTCTCTATAACAAAGTTGAAGATGAAGCAGCAAGTGATCTCCAAAGATCTAGCTAAGACAAACTGATGAAGGTGGTCCTACCTTCTACTGTTTACAACAAATTGTCAATAAAGACAAAAAGAGCCTTAAATTGGAAGAAGGTACCATCTAGGAATTTCTCAGCTGTAAAGGAGAAGTCAATGCCTGGCTTCAAAGGACAGTCTGGCTCTGTTGAGACTAATGCATATGGGTGACTAAGTTTAAACCAATAATGTTCACTTACCAATCTGATATGAGGAGTCTCACGAATCATGCTAAATTTACTATGTACTCTAAAGTTGGAACAAAGTCTGGATGATAGCACATCTTTATAACATAGTTTATTGGCTATTTTAAGCTACACTGACACAATGCTACAAGTTTCTGTACATCAACAACGTATTCAGCCATTCCATTTGTTTTCACCGATCAAGGATTTCAACTTTCAAGTCTTATCACTTAATAATCATCTTTCAAAGCTGTAGCTGCTTTAACAGTGACTCCTTGGATGGATCTGAGCAGTCAACTGAAAACCTTCAAGAAAGTATTCACCATTCTAGAGACCATTAAGAATATTTGTGATTGGGAGGTCAAACCATCAAAACAAAGAGTTTGGGAAATGTTGGTTGCAGTTATTTCAAATTACTGACTCTAGAAAGGTTCAAGACTCCAATGGAGAAGTAACTGCAGTTGTGGCAGAAGTAGCAAGAAAACTGGAACAAGAAGTGGAGTGGATAGTGACTAAAGTAATTTCATAATCAAATCTGAATAGATGAGAAATTGTTTTTGATTGAGCAAAAAGAATGGTTTCTTGAGATGGAAACTGCTTCTGGGTAAAGATGCTGTGAACACTGTTGAGATGACAATAAAGATGACAAAAAAAATTGTACTACTACAGAATTTGAAAGGATTGATACCAACTATGAGAGAATCTCTATTATAGGTTAAATGCAACTAGGCAACACTGTAAGCTATGAAGAAAACTTTTGTGAAAAAAGTCAATCAATGTGGCAAGCTTCTTTGTTGTCTCATGTTAAAACATACCCAACCCAACCTTGCCACCGTGCCCGGCCACCCCAACCTTTAGTACCTGATGAGTTTGCAGCAACCAACATCAAATAAAGACACCAAGAATAAGATTATAATTTGGCAAAGATACAGATAATATTTTTAAGCAACAAAGTATTTTTAAAATAAGATATGCACACTGATTTTTAGAGGTAATGCGACTGCACACTTAAGACTAAAGTAGAGAAAAACAAATGACTTACTTTGAAATATAGCTTTAAATATCTGATACTCATCAACGGGGTTATCTTCATCATCAATGATTGTGGAATAGCCTTCCAAAGCTGTCTCCTCAGCATCATCCTCTTCCCAATCTTCATCATCTCCATCTTCACCGGCTTGCTTAGCCAATATCTCTAAGTATTCTTGCCCATCTTCATCAATATCATCTTCATCACTCCCCAGTTCTTCTGCCAAGTTAAAAATAAGTGCTGAAATACTCCACTACTCAACAAACTACCAGTAACTGAGATCATTTACATTAATTACAAATCACAATTGAATTCAAGGAAAAGTCCCTAGGAATATTTTAGTTTTTAATTAAATATTCAGCAATAATAGAAATAAAAATTCTCATAGTCATGCGTCTTAATGCTAGAGGTTTGAAAAAAGATAGCATAGTAAGAGCTTCAGCACTTTCTGTGCTCTAGTCTTTTTGGTATATACCAAAGCAAAGAACAATGGTAAAATATTATATATAAATGCCTCAAAAGTGCTTTACCCATCGGAGGCATAGATGAAAGTCTGGCATATATCTTACACTCTAGTAAGAAGATCGACATGGAATGTTTGGCTATAACCCCACTTTTATGTACAAGGGCTAATAAAAACAAGTTTACTGACATTTCTAACTATATAGCTCTGGTTTCCTCCATAGTAAATCCCTTACCAGTTTCATCATCATCTTCAGCTTCATCATCATCATCACTATCATTCTCATGTTCTGCATGGCAGGCATATGCTCTTTTTAATCCATTAAATAAAAGGATAAAAGCTGGCAAAATCTGTCCAGAAACCTGATTTAGAACTTGTGGTATTTGTTCCATGTCAATGAGAGCACATAAGCCGAGAACACACATCTTCCTGTCATGAAGCCTAAAAATAAAATAAAGGGACATTTTCTTCTTTACCTTTTTTAATAAGCAGAGTTCCTTGCAAAGTTAAATGAAGAAAGATCCAATATTTGTCACTTACCCCAAGAAACAATCAACATCATTAAGCCATTGGGTAATAAAATGATTTGTAACTGGCTCAACATTATTAGGGAAGCGAAGATTTTCTAAGGTATTGAGAAGTAGGTGTGGATTATAATACAAAGCTGCAATGGCAACTTGCAGGCACATTGTTCGAAGTTCACTTGTCTTCACCTCTCTTGTCAATCTTTCTAAAGCTGCTTCCACAAATAAGGGAATGCACTATAAAGAAAAATTTCAAAAATTTTGTAAGTAAAAACAGTCTGATTTTCCTATTTATATTAACCTATTCACCTCAATTAAATCTTTCTCCATTAAATGATCCAAAAAAAATACTACTATTGAGGAGTTTCAATAGGAGATCCAAATTCAGAAGTCAAGGTTTTCTCTGAGATAATGCTACCCCAACCACATCATGCATTCATAACATTCCTACTGACCTTAATGTAGTATTCATTTTGCAATATTAAGCAGATTATCAACTCAATACACCATTTATCTTCAACTTAAACAATATTATATGCTAACTATCAAATTCTGAAAAAAAAGTCATACAGAAACTGACCATGGAAACTTAAAGTCAAATTTGTCTTACAAAGTGATACTGTGTCAAAATTTACCTTGCATAAGTGGTAAGACAACTTTTTTTTTTTGAGACTAGATCTCGCTGTTTTTCCCTGTGGTACCACAGACTCAAGCAATGCCCAGTCTCAGTTTCCTGGGTAGCTGGGATTATTACAGGTGTGCACCACCACGCCCAGCTGCTTTTTGGGACTGGGTCTCCCTATGTTTTCCTCAGCAGGACTCGAACCACAATCCCTAGCCCCAGCCGCTTCATGGGCTAAAGCTTACAGGCACGAGCCATCGTGCCCGGCTGGTAAGATAACTTTTGCATTGTATTTTCATACATTTTAATCTTACCACTTTAGGTGGTTAAATCTTAAACTGACAATTTGAAATATTTCAGAGCCAAAATATACAGTAATATATAACAAATGACTTAAAAAACAAAAACAAAAACAAAACAAAAAAAAACAACCCTCACTGACCTGGTCAATGCCACGCCCCTTACACTGCAGAATAATGACCTCTAACAATTTTGCTGCATGACACTCTGCATCTTCTCCTGCAACTCCTGTGAGGACCTGAACAACACAGAATATAAATTACAATGAGGCATTATAAGACCTGTAATGTCAGACAACTTCCGTTCCCTGTATAGAGCGTCAAGAATATATTCTAATTCACATGACTATAATTTTCATAGTATAGTCTATAAAGCATCTGTAAGGGTCCGAAGCTGTCCTTCATATTCTAGAACTAGCACTTTAGCATATGCTCTTCATAGATAAACGAGTTTATTTATACCACTATTTTGCTGACACGATGTAGTATGTTGACCAACACTACTTTCTCATATATCTGTGGGAACTAAAATACTGTATATTAATGATGCATAACTAGTTCCTGAAAGGAACCACAGCAAACTATTATTCCAGAGGAAAATTTTTCTCTACCCAAGTCCCATAAATTAAAAAACAATGACACCGAAGTAAGAAAAATAAAACAAAACAGGAAGAATTAATGTGTTGACAAATGTCCCTCCCTATAAGAGAAAAGAAAAGCAAAAGGATGTTATGGTATAAAAGTAGATGGTATAGAAACCTCTGCTCCTAGAACATAACATAAACAGTAAAATTGCCAACAATGAACAAAACAAGATGATTATTTTGTAACTAGTGTTCAGAAATGCTATTAATGAAGAGAAAGCACCTAATAACTTAATGCAGCAAAATAAAAGTTCAGTGCTGCCTTTAAAGAAAAACAAAAATCTGAAGAAATGTTTTCTAAGATTCCAGGATTACTTTCACTTTTTGAAAAACATTCAGGTTTTATAACTGTGCTATTCTGAAAATAGTCTCCATACACCTAACAGCCTCCAAGTGGTTTTTTCCGTAATACATGCTGATCTTCATAAATTCTTCGTTAATACATAATACAGACACAAACCTTCAAAATCTACAGGTTCTTGATATTTTTCCTTCTTTTTAGTCAAAGCCTAGGAAAGAACTAGTTCCAGGCACTTTGAAAATTAACAATATTAAAACTCTAGTTAAATGTCATTGGGCAGCTAGAAGTCAAATATTTGTCAAAGCTATTATTGAGTCACACAGGAATCAAAATTTTTCAGTTTGTAACTTTTACAGTCTGTTAATTTGAATTCTATGAATCCATTCTATGACTAAAATGTCCACCTTAATGTGGTATCTATAACTTCACATTTTCAAACTTTAATTGTAACATCCTAACATACTCAGGTATTAACTAAAAATGACCTACCTTTTTGCACATACTGTATATCATTTCAAGATATTTGGTATCAGACAGAAGTGTATCTGTATCAACTGTCACATAGTTATGAAGCAGAGGCATCATATCTGTATAAATAAAAAGCACTAGTTAAATATCTTTACCTTTAAATGCTATTTCTAAAAAAGGAAAAGCAAGTCTCAAATTATTTTGCGCCCCCCAGGTTCTCACCATCAATTGAATTATATATAGTCATTTATAATTATCACTAAGTAAATTTCTTGATGTTTATGTAGAAAAAAGTTAAATAAATTTGAAGGAATAACCAAATCAAAATATATAAAAATCAATGCTATGGGTCAACCCTGAGCATTAATTGCTAGCAATAATTTAGCCAAACAATGAAGGATAGGAATATCAAAAATATGTGTTCAAATGTGCTAACAATGAATCAGAATGGGGGGAAACCCTTATTATTTCTGTTGTAACTTACTTAACATACCTGTAAAGTAATCAAAGCCGTCTTGCTGAAAAACCTCAAAAACCAGAGGTAGTAGCTGCCACATCTGTGGAGACACTTGTTGACAGGTCAAACTATGTGCTAAGGAGAAGATCTCCTCATAAAATTCTAAAAAAGAATACAGTCATTAGCATAAAGTGCTTGCTGATGTGAAATAAAACTTCTCAACAAAAATGAGAGATATGTACCTAAGACATGCTGTTGTAAAACAGTCCCAATGACCTGTAAGCAGATTCCTTCAAGTTGCTGGGTTATCTGGAAAACACACACACACACACGAATTGCAGCATACTGAATGAATTACACAATAATGCATACTATAAACCACTACATTTAAATCTAAATTCAAAATTGCTAATTAATCACTTCAAGTCTGTTTTGAAATGCAATCTGGGATTGAAAGGAAATAAAATACTATTACAATGAGACAAATACTATGAATAACCTGCTTAGTTTACCTACAAAGAGAAAATGAATGTGTTGGGAAAATGCATATAATTCTAAATATAAAGGAGCTACAAACATTCTGCACATAGGCTTATGTATCTTTTTGTATGTAAAC
Organism: Uropsilus gracilis; assembly: GCA_004024945.1. Taxonomy (NCBI): domain Eukaryota; kingdom Metazoa; phylum Chordata; class Mammalia; order Eulipotyphla; family Talpidae; genus Uropsilus; species Uropsilus gracilis. Next base: position 28,678 of record PVHY01010063.1, read on the forward strand.
AGATGAATTCAGTACAGATGTAACTGAAAAGTCACTGTCAGTGGCTTACAGAAAAATTACTTGAAAGGCATTATTTCTACCAATCCTAGTAATTCTAAAATCACGTCCATTTATATAATTATACTAGATATAGCAAAATAGAACTTTAGAGGTCATAAAAAAACTGACAGAAAGTAAGAATTCTGATTTATCACTATGATACCTAATAGGATTCCCTGAAAGTCATCAGAATGTTTTAATGGAGGTGAAGAGGGAGTAATTAAGATAAAATCCAGTAATCTGATATAAAAGCAGGACATCCATTTCAAATGCATACACTTTCAAGTCCTCAAGGATTTGTCATGGTTTCTGTTAACTCCAATTATAACCTACAATACAAAGTTAGTTACAAAAGGCAACCATAATCTAAAAGTGATTTATGATAGAAATATCTGCATTGGAATTTTAATCACTGAATTCAGGACTGTACTTCTAAGAAATTAAAGTAGGGAAATGAGATCAGAAAGTGGTACCTAAGGAATTTAACTGCCTCTATCATTGGTTTTTTTACTAGGAAGTCTAAAGGATATACTGTAAAACATCTGAACCTAGTAAACTTAGGTCGAGGTGAAAATGTACTGGTTACATTTAGGAGCCAAAATATACAGTAATATATAACAAATGACTTAAAAAAAACAACCCTCAATGACCTGGTTAATGCCATGCCCCTTACACTGCAGAATAATGACCTCTAACAATTTTGCTTATAGTTATAGGTTAGAGTTTCCTATTTACTCTTTTTTTGTATGTTTTTAAAATCCATGACTACAATTCTCTTGCCTTTTTAAAAGACAAAAGGAGAAAACTAAGAAGAATGGTGATGGTTCAGTGCACAATCAGTTGTACTGAATTACATGCTTTAAAATGGCTAAGTAAAAGAATCTACGTGTTTAAATAAATATTGATGAACCAAGACAACTCCCTCACACCATATACAAAAATCAATTTAAAATGGATAAAAGAGTTAGATGTCAGACCTGAAACCATAATATACATAGAAGAAAACTTGGAGAAAACCCTCCAAGAATTACAATTCAGAAATTCCTTCCTGGAAACATCTCCAAATGGCAAAAAAATGAAGGAAAACATAAACAGATGGGACTACATCAAACTAAAAAGCTTCTGTACAGCAAAAGAGACAACAGAAAAAAAGAAGCCCAACTGAATGGGAAAAATTTTTGCCTTCCACAAGACTGGTAAGGGTTTAATAACGAAGATCCACGAGGAACTCAAACAACTAAACAAAAGAAAAACAAGAAGCCCAATCAAAAAATGGGAGAACTACTAAAAAAACACTTCTCCAAAGGGGAAATACACATGGCCAACAGGTACATAAAAAATTGCTCAATGTCACTAGCAAAAAAAGAAATGCAAGTCAAAACCACAATGAGATACCACCTCACACCAGTAAGAATGGCCCACATCCAAAGAACATGCAACAACAAGTGCTGGTGTGGATGTGGAACTCTTACACTGCTGGTGGGAATGTAAATTGGTCCAACCACTATGGAAAGCTGTGTGGAGGACCATCAAATTAATGAAAATGCAACTACCATTTGACCCAGCAATTGCTCTCTCGGGAATCTACCCAAGAGAGACCTCAATGTGGATACAAAGGGACACCACATTTGTGCTCGGATGTTTACTGCAGCACTATTCATAACTGCAAGGACTTGGAAGCAACTTAAATGCCCAAAACAGATGACTGGTGAAAAATATGTGCTATATACACACAATGGAATATTACACATCAATTAAAAACGACAAATCTGATGATTTTATGATAACATGGATTACTCAGAAAAAGACAGAAACCAGGCTGGGCACGGTGGTCCGTGCTTGTAAGCT
>PVHY01010063.1:30664-53706 GCA_004024945.1 Uropsilus gracilis
CATGAGGAAAAATCAAAACAAGCTAACCACCAAACTGAAGCACACAACTTGGGGCAGGGGGGAAAGGGGGGAGAATGGTGGGGAGAGTGTAGGGAGAAATCCCTGAGATCACAAAGATGTGAAATTTATGTATAAATAAATTAAAAATAAATAAATACTGAGACTAAGGTAAAAACATGGCAATACAAACACCTTCTCTTTCTAGTTCTTCTAATACAAAGGAACCTAAAATATTTCCTAGGTGCCAATCTTACCCATACAAAAGGGAACTAAGATGAAAAAGATGGTTAAAGTCAGGTTGTGTATGCATAATACTGCAAATCAGTGCCCTCCAGAGAGCATAAAACAGTTGGTGAAGAGTTGTCTGAAATTCCCTAAAAGCTTTACAATACTGGATCACTTTGTTACCTCTTTATGATCTTCTACTACACTAAGAAGTGTATCAATGGTATTCAGAATTCCCATAGCAGTAACTGCTTTGTCATCACTTCCTTCTTCATCTGGTCCAGTCTGGATCACTTGATTAAATGTCATTGCCTAGATTCAAGAGAATAAAAATGAGGCTTGCTATTAAAACAAATATTTTGGTCTCAAAACTTTCAAGTTTTAAATGTTTTCATTGAGATGGCCCAATTATTGTCACCAAGTCAATTTAAAATAATTAACAGCTTGTGCTCAGTAATCAGATGATAACACTGCTACTTGCTAGGTGACATTGGGCAAATTACTTGACCTATTTCCTAACATGTCATTTGGGAGCTTTATATTTGAGGAAATAGGCAAAGTATAGGAAGAGTTTTTAATATTATGAATATTACTCACAAACATTTGTTAATATCCAAAATATAGTAGATTAACAACAAGGGTTTCTTTGTTATAAAATTCAATCATTTTGAAACAACTCCTGAAGAGTTGGTAGAAGGGTGATAATCTAATAATCAGCTAAATGTGATAAACACGACATACATACTTAATGAATCTACTATATTTATTCAAATGTCCATTTCAAAATCAGCTATGAGCCATGTTTTTTTTTCCACACAAAACTTTTTGCCTTTCTTAAATCCACAGCAAACACCAAGAGTTAGACTTAAAACATCAATACTTAGCAGTCATAAAAGAAAAAAAAATCACTGTAAGGCTGGGCATGGTGGCACATGCTTGTAAGCGGCAGCCTAGAAAGCCAGGGCCAGGGATTGAAGTTCGAGTCCCACCAGGGGCACGTAGTGAGACCTAGTTCCAAAAAAATATAGTTGGGCATGGTGGCGCACGTGCCTATAATCCCAGCTACCTGGGAAGCTGAGGCTGGGGACTGCTTTAGTCCATGGTACCCCGGGCAACGTGAGCCCGTGGTTCCATGGCAAAAACAGCGAGACCTAGTCCCCCCCCCACCAAAAAAAAAAAAAAATCATTGTATAGAGCATGCTATGTATATGACTACATGGCAAAATTATTAGGTGTTTATCTTTTCCGTTACCCCTTAACCTATTGACAACTATGTACAAATAAAGGTCAACTACAAAATAACAGGTGTTACCACAAATAAGTTAAAAAAAAAATCTATCTCAACTATTATCTATACATCATCTTTAAGTTGTTCGAAAGTAATCCAGGAAAAATACAAGACAGTCATGATAGGTAGCAGTTAAAAACTTGCAGTGTGAAGGTACATAGCTTAGTTATGAGTCCCAGACCTACTCCTTTCTCTAGCTTGGGCAAGTCACTTAACCTTATACCCCACATTATCTCTTAGTATAGAAATATTCCTCACATAGGACCATATGAAAATGAAACAAGTAGACTATATAGTAAGGCTAGAAGACTATTTATTATAGCACAAACTTTGTGAAAAGACTTACTATAAAATAATGCAAAAATGACTGGTTCAAAAAACATACCAAATGTTGTGTCATTTCTACTGCAATAGGAGTAACTTCTTCACTATATTCGCAGATCATTTTCTGAATTACATTGGTAAGATCATCATTTTCTGTTTCTCGTATAATATGAAGAAGAGCCTGCATTACAGGTCTGATGAATGGTGTGATGTATTCTTTTGCTGCATGAAAAAAACTTTTTAGCAAAAACAGCCAGAATTTCTTAAAAACAAAAAAACTTCCCCATGAAAAGAGAAGGTATTTTGTCTTCAGGATTATACCTTGTATAATTGCATGTAAAAATGCTATACTACTTTTGAGACACAAATGCTTTACCTTTTTCTTGATTGCTGATCAACACTTGAAGGGCAATGGCAGCTTCCACTTTTACAGGCATTTCCCTATCATCAATCAGACATCTTCGTGTTAGTTCTAAGGCTGTTTGCAGGTTCTGGTCACTTTTGAATTTTACTTCACAAAAATAATGAAGGACCCAGCAAGCCTTTAAAAAAAAATGTGATAGGTTACTATACTTACTTTACTTTAAATCCCCCTAGTCTATAGTATCTCTATTCACAAAATTCTTTGTGTGGGAATTTGGAGGCTGGCCAGTGGTAAATGTGATGTGTCCAAACAGACAACACTAGCCAGTACTATGATCCCAACTCAATCTCTGGCTGCACAGTATGTGTGTGGATAACAGATCTGAATGCAAAACACAGACCGATACTGCTATCAGACACAGATGATGACTATGCACACTTCACAGCAGCCATTTAAGGACTTACTACATTAACTGAAGTTAAAATACAGCTTTTTAAAGTGAACCTTAAACAACTGCAATATACAAATTACTTCAACATTCACTATAAGACTAATAAATAAATTTATGAATTTACCCTTGCTCTCATGTAGCCTAGTTCACTGCTGAAGAGAGGAAACACATGATTTTGTAACATGTATTCCATCTGATCTTTGTAGATCTTTTTCTGTAAATATAAACAACAATTAATTTTCAAAGCATTCCAAATAATATTACCTCAAATGCCAAACAGCTACACCAGTGTTGAAATGACTAATAATGTACATACAGCATGTGTTTATTCTGATTCTTTAAACCTCAGGGTCCATACCCGATTTTCTAATTCCTAAATTTTATGGTCAAAATATACTCAACCATCAAAAAAATACTCAATGCATTTGGATGGCTTTTATTTCAGTTGCTTTGAAAGTAATTATGCTATATCTTCTGGGCAATAATTTGAATAATTAACTAATTTTATTCCTTACCTAATATTTTTTTCTCTAAAAACACAATGGGAAAAAACTAGGTATCTAAAAAGATGCTGCCATAAAACCTAAACTAGGATATTTCCTAAATAGTAAGAAGTATTTTTGTTTTTTCTTTTTTGAGACTAGGTCTTAGTATTTTATTTTAGCCTGTGGAACCGCAGGCTCACATTGCCCAGGGTACCACAGACTCAAGCAATCCCCAGCCACAGCTTCCCAGGTAGCTGGGATTACAGGCATGCGCCACCACGCCCAGCTATATTTCTTCTGGAGCTAGGTCTTGCCTGGCAGGACTCAAACCATGATCCGTGGCCCCGGCCCCGGCTTCCTAGGCTGCCGCTTACAGGCATGCACCACCATGCCCGGTCTTTAAATAGTAACAAGTTTTTAAGAAGAGTTCCTTGAATTGCATATTAAAACATTAAAAACTTCCAAAATACTTGTAAAACTGACTAAGGTTTTAATGAAGCATGCCATTAAAAGCAATGTTGGGCTCAAGGACTGGATCAGGACCAGGAAAAAAAGGGTTATCAGTGGGAAACTTTGTAAATTGTATAAGGGGGTCAGTAAATTAATTAATAGCATCATATCAGTATCAATTTTCTTTGATAACAGTAGCATGGTTAGCTAATAAGTTAATCTAATTAAGATATTGCCACTGGGGAGAGATGGGTAAGAAGTAATGAGACTGTTTTTTAATTTCGTTTCATTTCTAAAATTATTTTAAAATGAAGTTAAAACAAATCTGAATGTCACAATTCCCAGTCATAATTCCCTTTTGTACAACAAGGAATTATTCTCTTCATACTTTATAATACAAACTAAGAAAAGAGTGAGTAAAGAGTAAAAAGAAAGTTGAAAATATAGATAAAATATACTCCCAAAGTAATGGCAACGAACTCAATGGAATATCACATGGAGCAAAGTTCCCGATAGTTAGATTATGGTAAACAGTTATACTTTGAATAATAGCCGGGCACGGTGGCTCGTGCCTGTAAGCTTCAGCCTATGATGCGGCCGGGGCTAGGGATCGTGGTTCGAGTCCCACCTGGGGCCCATAGTGAGACCTAGTTCCAAAAAAACAGCTGGGTGTGGTGGCGCGTGCCTGTAATCCCAGTTACCTGGGAAGCTGAGGCTGGGGATTGCTTGAGTCTGTGGTACCCTGGGCAACAAGAGCCTGCAGTTCCACGGGCAAAAATAGCAAAACTTAGTCTCAAAAAAAAAAAAAAAAAGAAAAAATACAGATTGGACATCACATCAAAACTTGTACCTGAAAGGACACATATCGAGAAAGTGACAAGATAACCTACAATTCTGTCTACTATTCAGAATATGGAAAGAATTACAATTCACACTAAGAGACAATCCAATTAAAAAATAGATGACGATTTGATCATAGTTCTCTATAGATTTGTAATAGCCAATAAATACATAAAGGCTTTCACTATCACTAGCCATCAGAAAATTAAAATCAATCCCACAGTAATACCATTTTCATATCAAGAGGGAGAGTTATAATAAAGACAAATAAATATGGATGAGGACACAAACTAACTCATACTATAAAATATAAAATTGGTACAGTTACTTTAGATAAGTCCAGCAGTTTCTCAAATCTCAAACTTTTTGATTTCTGGTACATACTGCCCAAGACAAATGAAATCACACACCACGCATAAACTTGTGCAAAATTATTCACAACGTTGCTTATAATATATATAAAAAAGTAATACAAAACAATTCAAACAGGAATGGATCAAGTAATGTTATATTAATACAATATTATTAGCAATAAAAACAATATTAGACCTGTGCCACAACATAGATGAACCTTAATAATATGCTAACCAAAAAACACCACCCACAAAAGACCACATGTTAATATATCCATTACATGTAATGTCTGTAAGAGGTAAATCCATAGAGGAGAAAAAAGCAGACTGGCTATGCCGGGAGGTTTTGGAAAAAATGAGGGTAAAACTGTATTAGAATGATTAAAAATGTCAGAGAACTATAAATGTAAGAAAACCACTTTAACTGGGCAAAGTCTAAGATGTGAATTATATCTCAATAAAGTCATTAGACCAAGGCATTATGAAATACCTTCAGAAGTATTTCAGCTAATGAGCCAATCATATGCAGGGCCCCATCTTTTTTTCGAGGATCAGCATTTGGTTCTGTCAGGATTTGGTAGCAAAACCCCATAGTCTTTTGTAGTACCTAGATTCAAAAAGGAAAATTATGTTATTGGATATCACAACAATCCTTAAAAGAGATTACTAACAAAATGACCTATACGACTAACATTAAAAATAGTGTATCTAAGCCAGGCACCGTGCCACGCACCTTAAACCCAGCTTGGGAGGCTGAGGCTAAGAACTGCTTGAGTTCACGGGACTGAGACTACCCCGGGCAACATAGAGAGATGTAGTCTCAAAAAATAGCCGGGCATGGTGGCACACACCTGTAATCCCAGCCTTGGGAGACTGAGGTTAGGAATCACTTAAGTCCGCAGGTTTGGGGCTATCTCGGGCAACATAGTAAGACCTAGTCTCTAACAAGAAACAAAAAACGGTGTGCCTGAATGAATTTTAACTATCAGAAGTTATCTACACATTAAATTGCTACCTCTTTCCTCTTGCTACAGGCTGTAAACAAAAGTGTCTGGGCAGCAGTGGTGGGAGAAATGAAGTCTTCAAACACATCTAGAGAATAAATTTAAAATTAATACAGCAAATGATAATTCCATTAATATTTTTACATAAGTTATAAATGGCATTTATAAAAACAAGAAACTTAAAATTTTTGCTAAATCTTCATATAAGTATGACTATGAACCCTTATCCCCTACCCCAGTCAAACTTTACTTTCTTCTATTATTTTCTTTCAAAGTGAGAATTTTAACAATTGGGCCACTAAAATACAAACTTAAGATTTTGGTAGGAATGAATAATAATACTAGGTAAATTATAACTCTTTATCTCCATACAGAGATGTGGGACTCCAGCTTCCAGAAGGTGTCTTCTCAATTGACATGATAAATGACACAGAATTCAAGTATAGACACTTAAGTGTTCAATTTTAACCTTGCATTTCTACCAGTTTTGGCACATGTTTATAAGTAATTTTAATGATCAGAACTTAATAACACTACTTAATGTCTGCTAAAAATGAAAGTTCTCATTGACAAGTGCAAATTAGTAGAACTCTTACCCCAAAATTTACAGAATGCATAAAATATATTAAAGCAACAAAGGCTTTTCAGAAACATAAACAAGGTGTTAATACCCCCCTAGGTTTATACATTAAAGCATAACCAGTGATATATCTTGTTTCTAAAAAAGTGAAAAATCCTACCAAATTTCATGCGTATATATTCATAAGGGTCTTCTTGCCAAAGTTCTTCGTCAGCATCTGTATAGCACATCAATGGAAAAATAACATCTTGGATAATGCCCTGAAATTTAAAAGTTAAGAAAGTAGAATCTAAATAAGTCTTCAAGTTGAAAGCTTCAAATTATGCTAAATATCAAAATAAAATTAACATTAAAGTATTTTAAAACAATATGAAATATTAATATATTTAATGGCACCCTAAGACCAACTACCAAGGTAAATATTTCTATCCTCTATGCAACAAATAATTCTAAGATACAGATTCTCAAAGGATGTAATTAAGTATACTGAAAACATACAATATTGAATTTTAGTCCATCAAATTCCAGTCCTAAATACAGCAAAGAAATTATTCATATAGTGTATGAGCCAATTATCCTCAATACTGAAATAAAGTCCTTTATATATTCCAAATTACATAATGAACCAAAACCCAAAATAGGAATTTAATGTCAAGTATTAAGACAGTTTTAGATTAAAATATAATCTGAATATTCACAAAAAATCTTTTAATAAGTTTATATCATTTTTTTACTACCAATGCCCAGAATCAGACTAAACAACAAAAGCTTACAAAGCAGATTTTTAACCTATACAGAAATCAGTGTTACTTCCATTATATTTATAAAAGAACATTTCAGATAGAAAATTATTACTTGTATATGAGGCTTCAGATTCTTCCAGGTGAGGGCATGAGAAACTCCTTGATTGATATAATTTAATGTCTGCTGTAAAACTCGAGGGGCCATATATTGTTTCTCTTTGTACTGATATAATACCTTCAACAACACCTAAGAAAAAAAATTTTGATCAAGAATCAAACTTTAAATAGCAATACGAACCACTTACAAGCCAGAAAAAACATGATATAAAAAAAAGCAGTTTTAAAATGTGTTGAACTGTATTTATTTTAAAGATAAACAAACTGAAGTAATACTGTGTCAAGACTAGTTTCTAAGTATAAATGTACTTTTTAAGTATAGTACGTTCTTACTGAACACACAATACTGAGACAGCCTTAGACTGCAAATGTCACCTGCTCAAGAAGAAATTCTTACCCAAACTATTTAAGTTCTAATTCTACTTGATTATTTCACAACAGTGATTGTCAAAATGTGCTTCACTGACCTCTCAGAGGAGCTGCAAGGTCAAACTATTTTCATAATAATGCTAGGCTATCATCTGCCTTTTTTACAGTGTTGACATTTTCATTAATGGTGTAAAACTTCTGATGTCTAACAAAATGAATCAAGGAAGTGGCACTAAAATGGATTAAAAGTCATATTCTTTACAGTCAAAAAAATGTTTAAGATATTTTTCCTTAACATCCTTAAAAAAAATAGAAATATTGTAAATGTTATTTAAAAGGAAGTTAAGTGTACATGGAGTATTTCTACTATACACCAAAGTAAAAAGATCTGGAAATAAGTTAAATAAATAAAAGCTTTTCCCACTAAATGCCAACAGTACCTCCACCCACCCCTAAAAAATGAACAAAATTGAACCTGTCACTTGTTACTTGAGTTAAAAATTGAGCTTTCAACCAAAAATTGGTATTCTTGAAATCTTAAACATACTACTAAGGCCTACTTTCCAATATTTTAAAATGTCTATTATAAGACTGATGGTGATACTGAAGGTCACTTTTTAAAATTGCATAATGTAATGCAGTAACACTTGGAATAATCTGCATTGACTCAATGACTCAGTATTTCCCAATGAGCAGTACAGGTGCTACTAAATTATGTATGGATAAAAAGGCTTTTCCATGCACAATATAGACAAATGAGTGTTAATGTAATAAAATATGAAATGTGCAATGCTATCTTCAAACCACATTGCGACTGAACTTTAAAAATTGTACCATTGTAAATTTTGCCATGACATCTAAGAATTTCCACAATCATTTGAAAAATCTACTAAAGCAAAACTCTTTCCCTTTCCAATTTCCTATCTATAAGATCAAATTGTCTTCATGTCCACCTAAACAAAACAGACTGAATGGAGAGGCAGTTGAGCATACATAGCTGCCTTTCATTATGGTAGATGTTAGATATTAGTAAAGGTGTACACTAGTGCATTTCCTCTTTGTAACTGTTTTCATTTTGGAGAATTTTTTTTTTCTAGGTCTCGCTATTTTTGCCTATGGAACTGCAGGCTCACACTACCCAGGGTACCACACACTCAAGCAATCCCCAGCCTCAGCTTCCCAGGTAGCCACCATGCTTGGCTAGAGAATTAATTTTTAACAAAAAACATGTGGTCTCGGACAGGCATGGTGGCTGTGCCTGTAAACTTCAGCCTATGAAGCGGCTGGGGCTAGGGATTGTGCATGGGGCCTGCAGCGAGACCTAGTCCCAAAAAAATAGCTGGGCATGGTGGCATGTGCCTGTAATCCCAGCTACCTGGGAAGCTGAGGCTGGGGATTGCTTGAGTCTGTGATACCCTGGGCAACAAGGGCCGGCGGTTCCATGGGCAAAAACAGCAAGACCTAGTCTCAAAAAAAAAAAAAAAAAAAACCAAAACGTGGTCTCAATCCTTTTGCATGGCTCAGGACTTGCCACCGGGGTCTCAGGATCTTGGGGTCCTGGGGCTGGAGGCCTTGCTTCTACTCTTTCAGTGTCCAGGGGTTTTTTAGTAGGCTCTGTCTTCCAAGTCTGGCCCTGTAAGTCTAGTTAAGCTGGAGATGGGAGCTGAGGTCCTTTCAGAAGGCTCAGGCCCCTGGCATTCAACTCCAGTACACCTCTGCCAGCAGCCTTGGCAGCTGGCGGGGCTGGGAGGGTAGAGTGAGTCCAATGCCACTGGGGTCTCAGTGTCTCAGGCTGGGAAGCTGACCTCTGCCTCCATGTAGGCAGACAGTAGGGTTGGGCACCTCTGCCAGCGGGCTTGAGAGTGTGGGGGTCCCCCTCTGGTTTACTCCAATCTCTATCAGATCTGCACTAGGAATGGAAAAACAAACAAACAATCTCTCCAGCTGCAGATATAATGGAGAGGAAAGGAAGTAATGATGGCCCTGGATATACTCACCACTTGGGTAGGACAAAGCAGTGTGTTAGGAACCACTGAGACAAGAACATGAGACCAGCAATTGTGGTGACCTGTCACAGATTTCTACCTGTATTGTCTCCAGGGATGGGGAACCAAATTCCAGGTCCACAGTTAATGTGTAATGTGATAAGACTCCAATCAATGGGGGAAGAAAACCACATAGTTCCTGTGGCCCCATGGCAGAACTGCTAACATGAGGAGAGGAGAGGAGAAGCGAGGAGAGGAGAGGAGCTGGACTAACCATCTGGGAAGTCTGTCCCCAGCAGGGAATGCCTCTATGCCAGGTGCTGGGAGTTGGGCTCCCAAACCAAGACATCAGAACTGTATGGCACATAAGCAGCACCATGTGACAGTCACCAGAAAGGATCCTGGATAGTTGCACCACACATTTGCCCTACAACAAGTTCCTGATATGCTCAGCTTTGACTATCTGCCTTAGTTACTTCTGGAGATCTGAGCAGCCTGGTCTGCTGCTATCCAGGTATGCAAGTCCACACCCAGGAAAAAAGGACACTGTTCCAGGAAAAAGAGAAGACCAGTGGGCCAAACATGGACCAGTGACTTGCAGAGTGAGGTACTGAAGTGACCAGAGGGGGAAGGGGGAAAGGGGGAGTATAGTGGAAGACAGGGGGATAATATGGAGTAAGGCCATACTTGAGGGGGACAACAATCATACAAACATGCCCAATATTGCATGAAAATTACAAAATAAAAACTAAAAACAAATGTGGCCTCCCTTAACACATAACAGATATCATTTTAAAAATCCTTAAATTTGTTTTCTTTTCCAATAATGGTAAATGTCACAAGGTAAAGCCTGCAGAAGCGGGAGTTTGCTGGGGTCTTCAATAATTATAAAGAGATTCTGAGACCAAAAGACATCTGAGAACTCCTAGAAGATTCAAAACATTGATCATAAACAATATGTGGAAGAAAATGGAAATAAGGAATTAACATGTTTCTACTTAGACTTACCTGCTGAACACCAACAGCAAAGGCCTTCAGAAATACTTCAGCAAATTCATTATACTCCTTAGAAACATTGCCAGGACTTCCATATCTTAAAAAAAAAAAAAAAAAAAAAAAAAATAGATGCCCATTGTTCCTTTAAAATGCTGTATTTACATCAGTATTTATAAAACCAAAAGCCTGAAAAAACAAAAAGTGCTGTGTTGAAAGGAGCATACCTTTCAAAAAGTCTTGCTAGGATATGTAAAGCCCACTTCTTACATTTCCACCATGGTAACTCAGGTCTATCATCTTCTTCAACTTGCAGTGTTTCCTTTAAAGAGACAATTATTTAATGAGTAAGAGGTGTTATAATTTAAGATGAACAGCATAAGGTAAAAGCAGATATATACAAAAGCATGAATTCTCATTTAAATCTAAGAGACACTTTCACTGTTTCACTAGTTGGTTACAAAAGGATAATCCTTTTCAAAATTCTTATAAATCAGTAGAGTTCATGAATAACTCTTCTTCCCATCGTAGACTTAAAATACAGTATATACACATCTAATTATGCATATCTGAAATTTATATATGTGTACATAATAATGTAATACTTTGGTATTTCAAGTAAAAATTTGAAAATAGTAAAACCAGTGAGTTCAGATGTAAACAGCATAAGAAACTGGTAACTATACTTAACAATAATGTATATTTGAAGGTTGCTCTGAGAGAGTAGGCCTTAAAAGTACTTATCACAAGAAAAAAAATTACAGTCATTTAAGATGTTTGTTTTAGGCTCTTAATTAAAAACTGAGAGAGTAAGACAAAAATTAGGATGAAATAATAAAACCATGATATATACAAGTGCTTAATAATACAGGAAGTCTTCAAAAATTATTCAGCATATGCACATATATAAACAAATGATGTATCTTTACCTAAACTTGTATCACAAACTATGTAAGTTTATAAAAAAATTTACAGAAGTATCATTGAAAATTTCAAAAGATAAATATATTTAGCATATATAAGAGAATGCAGAGCAGCTTACATTAGGTACATCCCTGTTCACAACAGTCTTTAAAATTTCTATCCATTCTGTCAAGTTCTGTTGGTTTATCAGCTCCAGTGGTAGTGTATACTAAATCAAAATAAAGAAGTATTTTAAAATCCTTTCAAAAGAAAACCTCACTTTTCTTCTTCAAGATACCTATATACAAGTACTTTAATAACTCCATTTTCTGTTTTAAGGACATAGGCAAATTTCTTATCAGACTGATTTGGTTTGTTATCTACAATGGTAAAATGTAGCAGTCAGTGGTACTCCCATTTATTCCCAAATTACTGTATATATATATATATATATATTTGCCATAAAGGTATGATATTCAGCATGGCTTTCACTGGTCACCTTTCATTAAATAAAGGAAATTTCTATTTTAGAACTCCTAAAAGTTTTTTAAAAGGAGAAATGATTATTAAATTTTATCAAATACCTGCCCGGTATCCTTAAGATGTTTACATGTCTCTTTCCATATACGTTAATCACAATTTTTTTTTTTTTTTTTTTTTTTAAGACTAGGTCTTGCTATTTTTGCCCGTGGACCCGCAGGCTCTCATTGCCCAGGGTACCACAGACTCAAGCAATCCCCAACCTCAGCTTCCCAGGTAGCTGGGATGACAGGCACGCGCCACCACACCCAGCTATATTTTTTTTGGAACTAGGTCTCGCTATGGCCCCAGGCGGGACTCGAACCGCGATCCCTAGCCCCGGCCGCTTCATAGGCTGAAGCTTACAAGCACGAGCCACCGTGCCCAGCTAATATTTTACCTTTGATCCACTCTTGCATTTCTAGGATAAATTCTTTCCTAAGAACACACCCCGCCTTCAGCTAATATTTTACCTTTGATCCACTCTTGCATTTCTAGGATAAATTCTTTCCTATGAACACACCCCGCCTTATTTAAGATTTTAGAGCATCTATTTTCACAAGTGAGACAGGGTCATATTCTGATATTGGGGTAACAAAAATTTAGTTGGAGATAAAAATATTTTGTTCCTGCTCTATGCTAAGATATGCAAAAATCTAATTAGCAAAGAATTATTCTTACTCAAAAATCTGTAGTGAGAGAGAAAATAAACCCCTACTAGTTAGGAAAAATGCAAACAGTGCAGCTATTATCTATTCAAATCACTTTGGAGAGAATTATATAGGGAGTCAATAGAATGGCAGTAAAATGTCCTCAGGTTAAGACAGAGAGATTATGTTTAAAGATCTAGGCAAAAAAACATGCAAAATCCAACCAGACAACAGAATGAGTCAACTACAGTCTTAGTGGAGAAGTCACAGGTCTATTTAAATGTGATCTGAAAAACTTTATGCACACATACACATACATTTTGATAATGTTGGTTTACAAAAACAGTATGTAATTCACAGAGGTAAGTTCTCACTTCCTCAGATGCATGTCACCACGCCATATCTATTGCCAAGGCAGTCCTAAGTTCTCCATATTCCACTGTGCTCCCTTCCCGAATGTTTCCTCTCAACCTATAGCTTCAACTCCACAGTAAAGATCTGTTACTGATTTGGGTTTGTCTGACTCTTTGTTTGGTTCCCTATATTCAACACTAAGTGAAATCATCCAGTATTTATCTTTCTTGAATTAATTGCTTAGTATTATTCAATTTCCAGTTCCATCCATGTCACCAGCTTTTCTTTTTTCTTTAAGGTTAACTTAAAGAAAAAAGAAAAGCTGGTATCTCAATGAACACATATACTATATTTATCTAATCCATTCCTCTGTCCTAGGGTACCTGTTCCTATAATTTGGCTATTATAAATAGCTGAATGCAAATTAAAAAAAAAAACTAATAGTAACAATGAAATCAAGCACCCTAATAAAGTGAACTCGTCTACAATTATATGGCATAAAAAGACCAGATTAAAAACACTATTGCATTAATAATTATGTTCCACTGAGAGTGTAGCTACAATCATTTCCTTAGTGGTTATCCTTTTTTTTTTTTGAGACTAGGTCTTGCTATTTTTGCTCGTGGAACAGCAGGCTCTCGTTGCCCGGGATACCACAGACTCAAGCAATCCCCAGCCTCAGCTTCCCAGGTAGCTGGGATTACAGGCGCGCACCACCACACCCAGCTATTTTTTGGAACTAGGTCTCGCTATGGGCCCCAGGTGGGACTCGAACCGCGATCCCTAGCCCCTGCCGCTTCATAGGCTGAAGCTTACAGGCACGAGCCACCGTGCCCGGCAGTGGTTATCCTTAATCTTAGGAAAATTTAGAACAAAATACAAAAATGTTGAAGCCCTTTATTGTGTGCCATCACACATATATTTGTATTTCTGTTAAACTTAGTAATAGGTCTTGTAATTACTGAAACAATTTAAGTGTGTATTTGGCACATCAGAATATGTATCAGATGTGAAATGTAAGTAACTGAGCTTTAGATCTGAGTTCTTAAGGTAAAGTTTCACCAATTTCATAAATACTATCAGATGGATTAAGAGTAGTAAGACTGGTTATTTAATATTTATTAGTTATTTGTATATGTGATGAAGTGTGCTTGGTTAGACTTTAAATATACTTGTAATTTGGGCTGGGCACAGTGGCTCGTGTCTGTAAGCTTTAGCCTATGAAACGGCTGCGGCTAGGGATCGCGGTTTGAGTCCCCTTTGGGGCCTGTAGTGAGACCTAGTTCCAAAAAAATAGCTGGGCGTGGTGGCGCACGCTTGTAATACCAGCTACCTGGGAAGCTGAGGTTGGGGATTGCTTGAGTCTGTGGTACCCCGGGCAACGAGAGCCTGAGGTTCTATGGGCAAAAATAGCAAGACCTAGTCTCTAAATAAATATACTTAAAATTTTATCAATTTATATCTGACTAACATCCATTTAATCTAAAATTTTGACTGAAATTAGTATCCAAATGCTCTAATTCTTTCCAACTCCTTATGTAAATTGCCTCCTTTTTTTTGGAGACTAGGTCTAGCTATTTTTGCCCATGGAACTGCAGGTTCACATTGCCCGGGGTACCAAAGACTCAAGCAATCCCCAGCCTCAGCTTCCCAGGCAGCTGGGTAACAGGCATGCGCCACCATGCCCAGCTATTTTTTTGGGACTAGGTCTCACTATGTTGCCCCAGGCGGGACCAGAACCGTGATCCCCAGTCCCAGCTGCAGCTCCCTAGGCAGCCGTATACAGGCAAGCGCCACTGTGCCCAGTGTTTATAAATAAATCGCTTTTTAAAAATTACCTGAACAAGAGCATAGAAGATCTTGAAAATTTGTTTCTGGATGAGGACAGATTGATCAGACTGATCAGAAAGAAGCTGGATAAAACGATCCTTTAGAACTGGCAGGAAATGCTGCATTGCTGCTACCAATGGACTCCGTTCCTCTGGTTTCTTGTACCTTTGGGTAGGAATACAAACTAATTCTGTAAGAATTTATTTCACAATTTTATATGACTCATTTGCTCACACAAACATAAGCAAATACTTCCTAACTAACTTGTTAAGACCCCATAAAGGAAAAACCTATGGAATCAAACCACAAGGAAAACAGCTTGACAACCAACAGAATATTTAAAATCTTCTGAGGATTTATTGTAAGACTGGGCTTCAAGGCCCCGTTAACGTCCTCATTTTTACAGTTGAGGAAATTAAGTTAAATATATCATAAATAGACACTTCTTTAGCAGTGATACAAGGGTGTGCTGTCTCTGAAATGTGAACACTGATCAATGGAGGAGCCAAAAGTACAGTTCTGAAAATAGTAGGAGTTAATTATTACAAAATCTTTTATGACTTCCATTCTTAAGTAATTTACATAGCAAGAGCACTAAGGCAGAAGTTGATCTATAGTGCAGAATAGTCCAAAAGCATATAAATCACAAATTATTTTGTAACCAAGCTAGGAACAAAGCAGGCAATTTATGTTTTTATTTATCACATTTGAAATGAATAGTCACATATTTCATTAGTACAAGGTGCTGCTACGAATTTCAGTAAGACTGTTATAAAACATGTATAATGTGACCCTTATTACCCTTCTGAAATGTGAAAAATTCTGAATTCTGAACACACTTTGCTCCAAATACATGTACAAAGATTTGCTGATTTTTTAGCATTTTAAAAGTATTAGCAAAAGGTATGTCAGCTTATTAAATTTTTATCAAATATTTAAATTCAAAGTTAGAAATTAGAATCATGGGGGCGGATGACAATAGTTTCCATATTACTAAGTAATTGATATGCTACACAGATCTGGAAAATACACATTAATGGTTGAGAAATAAGCTAAATGGAACATCATATTTTTATAGATCAGATTATCAAAACTGCTTTGTATTACTTGTTTTCCCTACCATACTCCTGTTTCATCTACTGGTAGTTTTTTTTTTTTTTTAAGGTGGAAAATATAATTACAAATTAATTATCTGGACCTATTTTTAAAAGTAAAGATAAAATGCTCTTAAAAGACTGGATTCATTATTTTCTACTGGGTGAAATAAGAGCTAAAGCTAACTGCTAAAGATGAAAAATAACGAGAAATATTCACAGTAGCAATGACTAAAGACTATTAAACATTTAGCTGACAGACTATTTTAAGTAATTAAACTTGACTGGCTAAGAAATTACCCCTATTACACATTTATAAGTTTGTTGGTACAATTCTTTTAGTCAATGAAACAATAACAATTTATAAAAGACATTGGTTTGTATTTTCTGATTTAAAAAAGTGTAATAACTATAGATAATATTCCTTTTTAAGCAATAAAGGTAAGAGTTATTTATTTGTTTGTTTATTTATTTATTCGACACTAGGTCTCACTATTTTTGCCCGTGGAACCGCAGGTTCACGTTGCCCAGGGAACCACAGACTCAAGAAATCCCTAGCCTCAGCTTCTCAGGTAGCTGGGATTACAGGCATGCACCACCACGCCCAGCTATTTTTTTGGGACTAGGTCTCGCTACATGCCCCCAACTGGACTTGAACAGCCATGATCCCTGGCCCCAGCCGTGGCTTCCTAGGCTGCCATCTACAGGCATTGGCCACCATGCCCGGTCTTTCTTTCTCCATTTATCCAACCCATGTGGGTCACATTAAGAGGATTTGAATAACCATTCCAAGTTAGACATTATTCTTTCCTACCACCCATTCTACACTGAGCAGGGAAAACGGGAAGTTGGGTGGTACTAGTTGATCTATTGTTATGGGTATGTAAGTAATTTACAGTTGAAACAAATTACTATCCCATAAGAGCAAAACATGAAAATGTGACACTAATAAAAGTCTACTACTACCAATTTACTACCAGTTTATCCCCAACCTCTCAAATTATCTGTACCATTAGTCGTCACTTCATTGCCCACTAAAAAATGGTGGCTCATTTCCACCTCTACTTTTTTTGGTTCATACTAACTCCACCTGGTGTGACATGCCTTCCTCTTCAAATACTCCTATGCTCCTTCAACAGACATTCATCTCCTGCGGATCTATGTACTTGAAAGCCACAACTTCCAATTTCTCCATGATTTTTTTCTTAGAATTGCTTTAGGCCACACAGATCCCTTGTGAACACCTTGTGCTCCACAACTGAACAGTAACTAAAAATGAACTGAAATTCCGATATTTGTAGCAGCCTCCTATGTCTTCCATTTGAAAAACCTCCTTTTATACGCTCTCCTACTAAGATTATAGGATAGGAGAGGTTTAAACCTCTTCAATGACAACAACTTATTATTGTTATGCTCTCTCATTTTAGTCACTCACTTACCAGAACTACAACAACTGGCACTCTGACAGAGGTTGGAGCAACAGCGGGAACATTCCTTAGCAGGAAGATGGGTAGCTGGTGGGAACACAAGAAAACACCAGTACCAATGCTGTAAATGGTATATTTCTTTCCTGCTCAGAACAAAAGCAGCACTTCATCAGCTACATTGAGCTGGGACCCAAACAGGGTATCGGAGGCTAACTACAAGCCCAGAATTAGAGGGCTCACAATGGTATCTGTGTAGCTGTTAGGACTAGAAATAAAGCCACCATCATGGTGTAAGCGTTCCTCTTGCTTCTTCATGATTTTCTAATATCAAAACTTTGAAATGCCTACAAATTTCATCAGATACTTAATAGAAAATCCCTTCAACTCCTGGCTTACTCCTTTTAGTACTATACCTTAACATCCAGAGTTAGATTTTTTTACTGATTCCTAAACCCAGTTCTAAAATGATTCCTTGGCCTAAAATAGTCATTACTGATACTAATTGGTTATATAATAATTTGCTCAAATATGCAAACAGGGAAATAGGTGACTATGAACGCCTCCAACACAATGACTGAAAATCATCTTAAGAAATCTCAACATATTCTTCTTAAATAATTAATGTTAGGTTCTTAAAACTTATCAAGAACCCAAATTCTGATAAAAATTCACAGAAAGCCAAAAGTAATAAAAAGCTCCAATGTTCAGTGTATTCTGATCCCCTTCAGATTAAAGAAAAAAACAAACTACCTTATCTTTAGGCCCTCTCATATATTGAGGAGCCCATATTGAGGAATTAGTAATTTCTATTTTGAATAGGTAACAATAAGAAAAAAGGGCAAGAGAAGTTTCGTAGTTAAATCAACAGTAGAGATCACAGAATTAAGGATGTTATTGCAAAAAGAAAACACTGAATATCAATATATAATTCAGACCAATATAAATCACAAACATTTTAGGTGTTCAAACAAATTAGCGTAAGCTTTCCAAGCATTTTCTAGTTCTTCAAACTCCATAGGAACTGAGAAAGACACTTACTCATAATTTTTCACAAGCTGATAAAGACAAAGAAGAATTCCTAGCCAACAAGCACTGTTATCAGATTGGAGATAAAAACCAATTTTGTCCACAATAGCAGTCCAGCGGCTTGGATAATCATGTTTGATGATATGATGAATGCACGTAGTAAGCTGTACCCTGAAAATCAAAAGTAAATAATAAGGCAGAAAAAATGCTATCTAGATAAAATTTTGTTAGCTTATACAAAGAAAATGGCTGTTTGCACACACACGCACAATCATTTAGCAAAAATTATCTGCTACCACTGATTTAAAAGAAACAAACAAAAAAAATGAAAGAAACTCAGTAAATGTTACAAATGCAGATGATTTTTTTCATCCCTATTGACTATTTTATTTAGAACATCAAATAATTTTCACTGTTCTGTAAATCATAAGCGTTTTCAAGTCTGGAAAGTTTTTATTTTATAAATATATATATATATATATATACCTGATGAGCTCAGGAGAGTGGATAATGGCTTCTACAATGTTTTCTCGAATACAATGTCGGTCTTCTTCTGGAATAGTATAAGGGGATATATCCCCTGGTACTGCTTCCCGATCAGGCCAATATTGTGTTATCATATTTTTCAAATAGATAACACCTAGAATACAGATCAATTTGACAAAAGAATATTCACTATGAAAGTATTGTAAAAATTCCTTTTAAAAACCTACAGCTCAATTTATTTCTTTCAGACCTAGTTACTAATAACCAAATGGAAAAAAAGTTCCCTTAGTAAACAAAGGAAAAATGACAGTTGAAATAATCAAAACACCCTTTTAGTACTAATTTAGGAATAAAAAAGGGCTAATGCTGACCAGGATCCAATAAATTAATCTGTTTTACAAGTACAAAATATGTTTCATTATTATGCTGCTTACATACAAATTATTTAAAAACCATGAACAACTTACATTTGCTCATTTATTTATTTATTTTTGGAGACTAGGTCTCACGATGTTGCCCGGGGTAGTCCCAATTCCATGGACTCAAGCAATCCCCAGGCTCAGCCTCCCAGGTAGCTGGGATTACAGGTGTGTGCCACCACATCTGGCTATTTTTTGAGACTAGGTCTTGCTACATTGCCCGGGGTAATCTTGAACCCGTGGACTCAACAATTGCTAGCCTCCCGAGGCTGGCCACACGCCACAGTACCCGGCCTATTTATTTATTGAGTATCTTCAATGTGTCAAGTAATATTTTGGACATTGGGAATACAATTCTTAGTAAAACAGACCTGAGATTAAATTTAACTGAAAAGGAAAATCTTACTAATATGAATATAAATGAATTACTAATATGAATTTAAAAGAATTACTAAATGATGTAAGCAAAAAATTAATAAAAACAAGAAAAGTGATCTAGGGGAAAAGAACAGCATGCTGTAACACCAAAATATAAGTGGCTTTTCTAAAAGAGTAAATCATTGATAATTCATATCCCCTACAACAAAATTAATACACATGCAAATAAATAAGATATTGAAGATGTGAATTTTATTTTGAAGACTAACATAGTATAAGAAGTAGTGTGCCATACAGTCAGATTTTGACACTGAGGGATGAAGCAATATCTGGTTGAAATAGCATCTAAGCTGGGTACAGTGGCACGTGCCTGTAAGTGGCAGCCTAGGAAGCCACGGCAGGGATCAGGGATTGCGGTTTGAGTCCCTCTCAGGGCAATATAGCGAGACCTAGTTCCAAAAAAATAGCTGGGTATGGTGGCATACACCTGTAATCCCATCTACCTGGGAAGCTGAGGCTGGGGACTGCTTGAGCCTGCAGTTCCACGGGCAAAAATAGTGAGACCTAGTCTCAAAAAAAGAGAAAGAAATAGCATCTAAGAAAAAGTACTTTTTAAATGGTTTAAATAGTGAAAGTAAAAAGCTGTAAACAACACTGAATAAACAAGAGATTTGTATGACAGAATCACTTATGAGGGAGACAGATTATATACAATCTTTTAATAAACCCTACTTTAACCTCTTTTAATTCAAAGAATTATCATAATTCCTTCAAACTCTATTACCATATATTAAGACACTTGCGGTTTGTAGCAAACATATAAGAGCAAACCAATCCCTGAAGGACTACCCCAAGTACAGCCCTTTTGAATCAATATATTTACAAACACCCAAGAAAAGAATTCAGGAAACTTGCCTGCCTGTCTCACAGGTAAATCCAGTTGTTCGGACATAGTAATCTGAAGCAGTGTTGAAACAAAATTCAGAGACTTGTGTGCCTAAAAAACAAAAAATATATTTGAAATTTCTGCAGATGAATACTTAACACTCTATTCCACAGCATGACTGCCTCAAAAGATTTTTCACAACTTATTTCCCAGCAATCACAATAATGATCTCAATAATTTAATATTCTTTAAGTTCTGAAACATTTTGGAAGTTTGCACATCACTGCAGGCATGGACCCCAATGGACCCCCATACATTCTTAACCTACACTGGTGTCAGCAGCTCAAACCAATAACCTCTGTGACACCTGTATGTGCCCAATTCAGTAAGTTTTCCCACAGAGACATCCCCATTAAGTGGCTAAAGACAAAATCAGTGAAAAACAGCTAGGGTGAGGGGGTTGCAAAGTGTAGATACTTCATTATTAAATAAAGCTTTTCCCCTCTATGTTCTGTTTGTGAAAATTGTATCTGTGGTTACTTTTTCTTATATGCACATTATATTTCAACAGAAAATTTGAATCTATAGTTCTGAACATAGAATAAAAAGGATGCAAACTATTAGAATTTAGTAACTTCAAATTACAATGTAAGGTACAGAAAAGAATGAAACACAGCAAAAAAATTATTAATAGTTTGCACCAGTTATTTGAAAGTAGAAATTAGGGGTCTGGAAACATTCAAATATTGTTTCATGTAAATTAATGGTAATTATATCCCCAGACCTACTATATCATACCAAATAGGAACATTCTACTTTTGGAGAGTGGAGGAAACCTATATAGTTTATTGCTTTGATAATGGAATTATAGAAAGCTACTTTTTATGTATTTCTGTTTTCCAAATTTTATGCAATGGATATGGGCCACTTTCATCAACTGTACAAAAAGGGCAGTTCTTAAATTTATCTATTTGTTTTCAATTTTTTTCTCTCTCCCTGGGATATAACCATCATCTACAAAATTATCTCCACCTTTCAACCCAAGTTTTAGCAATTTTTCTATACTTGTTCACATGAAAAAGTCATTTTTCTTTTATAATAGTTTCTTCTTTACAAACTCTGCTTCTACCTCAAATATTGTACAAACATGTTTTTAGAAGCAGAAAAATATCCCTTTGGGTATAAAACATGTTTCTCAAATTAGAATCCAAAATACTTTGTTCATTCAGTCAATCCAAAAATTATTTAGATTTTGTGTGCATGTGTGTATAATACACTGTGCCTGGAGCTAACAGAGCATTGAACAAGACAAGGCCCCATGACTTCACAGAAACTAAAGAATTTAATAAGGAAAGCCATAATGGAAGCTGAATTTTATGGTATAAAAATTAAACTGTAATAAGTCTAAAACCTAAAACAAAAAACCTCTACAGATCAAGTAAAAGAACAGATATTAACGGTTCAAATTAGGAAAAAGCACTTTTAAACACTGGGTGTTTTTCTTGTACTTTCTGTTACTTTCTGTTACTGGGTGTTTTTCTTGTAACTTTCTTGTACTCATGGGTAGAGCAAACTATCACATGTAGAAGAATTTCTTTCACACATTAACTATTATATATCATGTTATATTTGAAGGTTTTTATGGTTATTTTAAAAACTAGCATCAATAACAAAAATTCTTTAAATTTTGATTAATTATGGCATTATTCCAAACAATTTGGCAAACTTGAAAACATCTCTCAGAAGATGCTACAATAAATCTTTTATATGAATCAATGTGTAAACGTAACGTCTGGATAGAAGTACTAATTAAAGCTTCTCCTACATTCTAGCAGATAATCACAAAAACTGAAGTAACAATACTCAAGTTTTTTTTTTCTCTTCTTTTTTTTGAGGCTAGGTCTTGCTATTTTTGCCCATGGAACTGCGGGCCCCAGGCGAGAATCGAACGGCGATCTCTAGCCCCGGCCGCTTCATAGACTGAAACTTACAGGCATGAGCCACTGTGCCCGGCCAACAATACTCAAGTTTTAAAGACACCAACCATTATACAAATTTCCTTTCTAGACAAGTTCTTATTTTATTATTTACCAACTGAAATAATTCAACATTCACTCTTAATCCATCTCATCAAAGTTCTTCAACTGCCCCCACTTCAATCACCATTAAACTCACCCAACTTACAATGTGTCAGACACATCATTTATTTTTTATTTTTGGATTTTGTACTATACATGATTGCATAATTGTTGATCCCCCTATGATTACCCCCCCCACCCCACCATGCTCCCTCTGGTCTCATTGCTTCCTTTCTTTTTGTTGTTTGTCCATGTTTAGCCCTTTAGTCTTTTTGGTCTTCTATTTCCTTTATTTCTCAATATCTTCATTGGCTATTCTGCATGCCTTTTGGGTTGAACCCCTGTTCCTTGTTTCCTGGTGACTGCTCTTTCTATTGTTTTCTGCCTCTTTTTGCTGCTTCCTTCCATTATGTTTAGGGTC
>PVHY01010064.1:0-53568 GCA_004024945.1 Uropsilus gracilis
CTAAAATCTGAACCAGATCACGTCACTCTAGTTTAAGATACTTCAATGGTACACCTTTGGGTCAAGATCAAAATCTATAGTCACTGTTACCATCTGAGAGTTCTCCTGTGATCTGACCTTTCCAGTTCACCTGAAATACCTCCACCACCCCCCATCCTTGCTTATCCCTCCTCTGATCTCTACTTGCAACCTCTCCCTCCACAGCCCCCTCTGCCCAGTCACCATCTTCTGATGTCTCAAATTTGGCCCAACGATCTTTCTGGGGTGCCCTGGAGGCACCTGGCATCCTCCTCACAGTGGAGCCCAGCTGGCTGGGGATGCTATGCAGGTGGGGCAACTTGGGCTCAGGAGCCTCATGCAAATATTAGTGTGGGTGCCCACCAGATTCCCTGCCTACCCCGGCGGGTGTCCTTGTCTGGCTCCCATGAAGGAGCCGGGAGGCAGCCAGCAAGCTGCATACACAGGACTGGTCCCAGAGGAAATGCAGTGTAAAACAGTCTTTCTTCAATTCTGGTGGTGTGGCGAAAGTGAATGTGGGTGAGGAGCTCTCCTAAAAGGAGTCACCCACAAATCTGAGCCCCTCCTTTCCCCTCAGCTTCACGCCAGGACATCATGTGCACCCAGAAGTCAGCAAGCCACGGTCCTGGAAGCTCCTAAACTCGCTCCAGTCTGAGGGTACTTGTAAACCCCAATCGTCACAAGTTGTTTTTTTCCTACAATATTCCAACTCTGCCAGGCTGTAAACAATGACTTTGCCTTAGTAGTTGCAGTCAAACAGGAAGAGGCTGGAAAAACCTCTCGAATTGTGTTGCCAAGTTTGAGCGTTTAAAGCTCCTCAAAAAAAAAAAAAAAGCTCCTCAAAAGTTTACTTGAATTGCTGCCCAAACTGCATCTTTTCCACAAGGGCTGGACAAGGTTCAGGAATCTGGTACTTCCCTGGGGAAAGTCTCTTCTCCCTGATCTGGAAGCTGCCGCCCATGCCCTCCACCTCTGCTCACTCCCATGTGATGTAAAGGACCCAGGTTGGGGTGTGGTGAGCCCACTGTGGGCCAGGGCACTCACCCAGGCCTTTGGGGACCCAAAGCCCAGTTCCTATCTGCTCTGCCTTTGCATTCTTGGGGATTTCTTTTGTGCTGAAGAGGCCCTGCATACTTCTGAGACAGAGAAAACACATTTTGAATTTATTTATTCAATTTACTTATTGGTCTGTCTCTCTTCTGGCCACACCATGAACTTCTCCTGAGTCAGCACTGTCCTGGCACTTAAAAGCACAATTTGTGGCCTCATCAAAGGAATAAGTTCCTTTGGTGCTCAAGAAGGAAAGTTTCCAAAGCTCTGAAGTATCTCCTTGGTCTTTGAGGTCTGTGGAGAACAGATTAGAAAGGAAGATAAGTCCAGATAAAATATGCAGTGCTGGAAATCAGCAGATGACACTGTCATGATTTGATCTATTATATCGGACTCAGTGTATTGTCATATTGAACTCACTCAGGAAGATTTTGAGGAAAATAATTGTAAATTACTGCATTTTACATCTACCATTCTTTCCTTCCCATCTCTGATCCACACACAGGTAGATATAAATTACTGTGTTCAATTATTATACAAATAACAGATTTTTTAAAAATCTTTATCAAACCCCTCTTTTACAAATTTCCATGCAGAATTAATGCTGGATAATACAAGTTTTTTTTTTTAATTTCTTACATCATTATTCATTTTTGTACAATATTTGATCTCTCCCCTATGGTATTGTCCTCATAATTCTCCCACTACCACAGTACCCGTGAACCATCGCTATAGTCCTGCAAGTTCTTCCTGGCCCTGTTTTCGTTCCCTCCTCTTCTCTCCCCTGCTGTGTCCCTCAGACCTATAGTCAGCTTGCAAGTTCTGTCTCTTTCCTGACCTTTTTTTTTTATTTCCTTATATTACACCTATAAGTGAAAGCATTTGATTGTTTTCTTTTTCCTTCTAACTTATTTCGCTTAGTATAATTCCTTCCAGCTCCACTCATGTTGCTGCAAATGCAGGAGTTTATCTTTTTTGATTAATGAGTAGTGTTCCATTATGTCTACATAGCATATCTTCTTGATCATTTTGTCTGTTTTCATTAGGTTGTTTCAATATCATAGGTATCGTAAATAGTGCTAAAAACAGAGGAGTGCAGGTTTCCTTTCAAATTTATGTTTTTATGTCTTTTGGGTAGATTCTGAGTAGAATCACTGGGTCATATGATAGATCCATTTTCAGTAGTCCTCCACACAGCTTTCTTTAGTAGCTGGGCCAATTTGCATTCCCAGTAGCAGTGTGTGAGGCTCCACAACTTCACCAGGATTTGTTTTGCCAGTTTATTAGTGAGCCATTCTCACTGGTGTGAGATGGTACCTCGTTGTGATTTTTTTTTTTTTTTTTTTTTTTTTTTTTTTTTTTTTTTTTTTTTTTTTTTTTTTTTTTTTTTTTTTTTTTTTTTTTTTTTTTTTTTTTTTTTTTTTTGAGACTAGGTCTCGCTATTTTTGCCCGTGGAACCGCAAGCTCTCATTGCCCGGGGTACCATGGACTCAAGCAATCCCCAGCCTCACCTTCCCAGGTAGCTGGGATTACATGAGCGTGCCACCATGCCCAGCTATTTTTTTGGAACTAGGTCTCGCTATGGGCCCCAGGCGGGACTCAAACGGCGATCCCTAGCCCCAGCCGGTTCATAGGCTGAAGCTTGTAGGCAAAAGCCACCATGCCAGGCTCTCATTGTGATTTTGATTTGCATTTCAATGCCAGGTAAAATAGTTTAAACTGTCATAGGAGCCTGAATATGATTTCTCATTCAAAGGAATGCATGTTTACTCTCATCTCTGACATTCATTCAGTTACAAGTGATTTTAAATTTTAATTTAAGTTTACAGTAAACAATGCCTTTTCTTGAAAGGTTACATATTTACTTTACAATGCTGTCATTTCTCAAAGCATTTTTGGTCATATTTTAAGTCAAAAGAGAAGCTTGTTTATTTCTTTTCCACTTCAAATTCCCTAGTATTCTCAAAGCAAGATGAGGGGCAATGCCAAGTGCAGTCACACAGTCCCCACTGCCCCTACAAGCCACTCAGACTCATGATCAGCATTCTTTCACCATGAACAGATTAAAATATTTCAGTTTTCTGAAACAAAAAGAATATGATTTATTGACCTTATTTAACCAGGGGAAACACATGGTGTCATTTAACAATAAGTTCAGATGTGGGTCCAGTTTTTAGACCAAGCAACGTCTCTTTTGTCAGAAAGGAGTCCTGCAAAGTTTGATTAGCTCAACCAAGAACAGAACAGGCAAAAGTTTAAAATTGAATTTTCCTGGGTTTCTATATGTTACTGAAATATTTCCCTAAAAAACTGAACAAAATTAACTGAAATCAGTTTTTTTTTTTTTTTTTCAGATACAAGATTGGGATAGAAGAAACGGTTGCTCTTTTTAAAAGTGGTGGTGCATCTCCCAGATGTCCCTGGGGCTGTCGGCCACAGATAGACTAAATAGGATTTGCTCCTGGAGCATCATTTTGCTGATTGCTTTTAAAGACACATTAGGAATAAGATAGTGACACTTGCAAAAATGTTTAACATCTAAGATTTTAAAAAAGAGTGTATTTTAAAGCAAATTTTATTGCAGTCCCAGCGTCCTCTCTCCAGTCAACTGAGCACAAGTACTCACTCTTCTTTTTCTTGAAACTGGCTGGGGGATGTCTGAGATGTTCTCACTTAGCAGCTCAGATCCCACTCAGAGCCCACTAAATGATCTTCAGGAAAGTTAACTAACTTTGAGCCTTGACCTTGGCTCCATTTGGTCTGCATCATTCCAGTTTTCCACTTTCTTTTCCTCTGCCTCTTAAGTATGTGGACAATCAAAGGGACTCATCTGAAATTCACACTACTTATCTCCTTGCTTAAACTGCTCTTGAGGATTGAAAGAATGTCAACGTTTATGACCTTCCTTCCACTCTCTTCTCCCTTCCCCTACCTTCTCCCCCATCCTCTCTCTCATTCTCGCCTTCCTTTAGTTTTTTAAGGCCCTATGTCATCTTCATTTTTTTCCTATTTATTTCAAGTCCTCCTCTTGATATAATCTTGATGGGAAAAAAACATAAAACACCATAAAACCACCCCTCCCACAACACTCCTGACACAAGAAAGAATAAGACAGTAAGGAAATGACCAACTCAGTGAAAGAGAAAAGAAAGACATTATACTTGAAGGACTCAGCAGGCAGGATCCAAGCAGAGAAGAGAGAAGGCCAGATTTATGGTCCATCATCCACTGAAGACATTCATACCCAGTGTGGATAACACTGAGAAGGCCAGTCCTGACTCTATACTCACAATGCACTTGGCACAAACCCCATGCCCTTGCCAAAAGCACTAGTCTGGAAAGTTGTGCCCTGAAGTCAAATCAGCACTGAGTAGAGGTGCTAAACTAAGCAGATGTGATGTGGACAAATGGCCCAAGGTGACATCAAAGGAGCAGGATGGCATTTTCTTTCTCAGTGGTCTTTGATCTGGGACTCCCACTTGTATCACCAGGATTTGCATGGCGTCTAGAGGCCCACAACTAGACATGTACTTGCTGCTGGGCTGAGACTACTGCTCACCGAATTGGCCTTTCTGCTAGAAATGGGGCCATCACTATTCTACTTAAAACAGAAGAAATACAAAAAGGACACCTGGTTCAGACATGCTGCTGGGCACAGAGCCCTCAGCCACCCAGCCTGGCATGCTCCTTTTGGGGTTTGGGGAATTCGAGGTAGGGGTGGCCTGCCACCTGCCAGGGCAGCAGGGAGTGGATGGGGGTGCCCCCCCCCCGTCACTGTACCATGAGGTAGATAGGGAAGGCTAGGGAAGGGCTAGGGAAGCCCTGCCCACGCACCCAGTTCAGCCATGCTGCCAGGCACAGAGACCCCCCCCCCCGCTGGATGCAGGCTGATGGGGGGAAAATTGGGGTGTGATTAGTGGAGAGTAGTGGGTGGTAGGGGTCATTCCCTCTGGTCTTCTCCAAATCCAGTCAACCCTCACCAGAAACAACTAAATCAGCAACTCAATGGCAGTTGCACATAAA
This sequence comes from Uropsilus gracilis, assembly GCA_004024945.1. Lineage (NCBI taxonomy): Eukaryota > Metazoa > Chordata > Mammalia > Eulipotyphla > Talpidae > Uropsilus > Uropsilus gracilis. The sequence continues at coordinate 5,092 of PVHY01010064.1, forward strand.
TACAGAGGTGAAAAACAAAGAAGTATTCCAGAACAATGAACATGTCAGATCCATGAAACACAGGACTATAAGACTGATTATAGAGACAAACTACCTCAGCAATACAACCACTGAGATCTACAATGATGGGAATGGAATTTCTCATGCAGAGATGCCTTCAGCATGATCAAAGGACCCTCCCACTTTAGGGGGTGAGGAAAGTCACAGAGACGGGCAGTGGCTCCATGATGAACCAGACCAACCATCTAACAGGGCCTATCCTGATCAAAAAAATTGGTGCACAAACTTTGGCCCAGAGAAATGCTCCCAACACCAGCAACCAGAACTACAAAACAAAGAAGGAGCAAAATATTACAGAAGATGGGCTGGAGCAGCCGAAGAGAAAGAAGGAGGAAGCACTGAAAGAACATAATCATGTATGAACTGGTGGCCAGCAGCAAAAAGACACTTGGAAAACTAAGCACAGGCCACTGTGTCCCAGGAAACCATGTCCACACTGGACAAAAGAACATTGCTACAGGAAAAAAGAGAAAGAAACCCAAGGGACTAAAAATTAAACAATAAATGGCAGTGAAAGAAGAGATGGAGATCTCGACAAGGGGAGTAGGGTGAGGGAGGGAGGAGGAACACCCAAAAGGCAAATGTAAACAAAACTTATTCAATAAAAATATATATTTTTTTTAAATGAAAAAAATAAGAAATGCAGAAAGGCTTAAGATACCAACAAATATTTTGAATAAAATGTTTTTATTAAAGAGGTGACTTCTTATACTGGTTCCCCCCCCCCCACTATCTGAAAGTAGAGGTTTGTTACCCTTGGCAAGTTGATATGGCATAAAGCAAAAAAGCAGTGTCCATTCTCTTATGTGGGGGCAAGGGAATTAAATATTCTGAGACACCCCCCACCCACACACCCCCACACACATACCTGCTCTTAACTGTAAAGAGCCAGGTGCAGAGTTGCAAGAAAGGATGAATGAGAGCGATTAACACAGTTAAAGACTGTGAGCTATTAGAAGCATGGCTGGTAGCAACTTTAAGGTAAATTACTAGGTTTTTTTATAGGGCTTAGACAAAGAAAATGTTTTATGACTAATTAACTAGGGAAGACTAATAGCTAAGGTAATAAAATTTGGGTAGAACATTAGTTTTTGTGAGCTAATGGTGGACAGGGGATTTACCCATACATTGTTGGTAACTTTTAAGGAATGTTTTTTAAGGTAAACATTGGGGAAATGAAAAGCTGCTCTTTGCTCTCCAGACATTTATCACGTTGCTTCTGTCTTCAGTGTTTTGAAGCCAAATAAGATAGTAAAATGAAGTTTTCTTTATTTTACAGTCATGAGTCCTGTCCGGTCTCAGCAGGCGCAGCCTCTGACATTAACAAATAACACACAAGACTTAACACTAACACAGAGAAAACACAGCAGTGCTATGATACATACATAGTCCATATAAAGTAACTCCAGGAAGGAGCTTGGTGGGGACACAGGGCTGGGAGCACAAGGTGTAACTTTAACAGGTGCAGAGTCATCTCCTAGGAAACAAATGCTGAGTGCTGTTTTTGCTTTTATGGCCACAAAAAAACAAAAGCCTCTCTGGCTTTTGGTGATCAAAAACAGGTACAATGTAATCTTTCATAAAAAGTCACATAGCATGAACTTTTTCAAAAATCAAGGATAGCTGTTATTTATAACTTTGCTATTTTTCAAACAAGAGTTCTTTTAATTAGGAATTAATCTGCATAAATCTAATACCTGAAAATGGATAAGTTTAATACCAGTCAAGTACAAAGATGAAAATATATAATACTTTGATTTTCAAAGTTCCCTACTGTCCTATCCAAGAAAGAGGAGGGAAAATCTACTAGAGGCTAGTAAATAAAATGGAGACCTTGAATGTGCTTTTCCAGTGTTGAGGGGTTGGAAAGAGAATTTCCTTGCTTTTGTGAATGTCAACTGGCTTAAAACTGAACTAGACAACTGTATTCCTTTGGGTTTCCCAAGATCCACATTTTCTTCATTTGGAGAAATCCCACCTCCCCTACAGAAGGTCTACTCAGATGTTGGATATTTGCTTTCCTGTTTAGAATGAGACATGTGACCAAGAATTCCATTGGGTGCCTCCTTGCAAGACTTTGAATTGGAAGCCTGCAAAAAGTTGAGATCACTGGGACAGGTGGTGACGGTAGTAGCCTGCACACACTTCACAGGTGACAGGGACAGGCACTTCAAGTCTTTGTCCAACTGATGCTGTCAGGGTGCCAATGGCCATGTGTCTCTGTAGTATGTGCTTAGGCATTTCATCTCTGACATCTAAACCTGACTCTCTGGCTCCCACAGAATCTACGATCTACTCAATCTGTATTTTATGTATGTATGTATGTATGTATGTATGTATGTATGCATGCATGCATGCATGCATGCATGCATTTGTTTGTTTGTTTGTTTGTTTGTTTTTTGAGACTAGGTCTCCCTATTTTTGCCCGTGGAACCGCAGGCTCATGTTGCCTGGGGTACCATGGACTCAAGCAATCCCCAACCTCAGCTTCCCAGGTAGCTGGGATTACAGGTGTGTGCCACCACGCCCAGCTATTTTTTTGGAACTAGGTCTCACTACAGGCCCCAGGCAGGACTTGAACTGCGATCCCTAGCCCCGGCTGCTTCATAAGTTGAAGCTTACAGGCACAAGCCACCATTCCTGGCCTCAATCTGTATTTTTAAATGATCGTTTTCTGCTTAAATTGCATGAGTTTGATTCTGTTGCTTATAGTCAGGAGCTTGATTCCCTCAGAAAACAATGACATGAGTAGCTGCAGGCAACAACCTACTGGGAGACAATCAGAACTCTGGGATCCATTATTTGGACTTTTGGTAGTGGTAGCAATGGGAGTCCATTTACTATTGAAGAACAGAACTCTGGGAACCCCAGTTACCCACATGACAAACCTTAAACCAGAAGAGCATCTGAAGTCATCATTAAAGGTTAGATTTTGGGGGAGCAAGTAGTGATAGTGGGAATGATAGTGAGTCCCACAGAGCATAGGGAGCCATGAGGAATGGAAGCACTGGAGGACAGTTACTGCCAGAGAGCTTAAAATCAGATCTGATCTGCAGTCACAGACCAAGTAGCAACAAAAGACTTTCTATGATTGCACAAAAACTTGTCACTTGCAGCTCTGGGGCTATGGTAGATAAAACCAAACTCAAAACATGGTTCTCAAACATCAAACTATAATGATTTGAAATCACACCTGCCCCAGCTCCAAAAAGCAGAAGAACTCTGACTGGAAAAGAGGGTGGCCCAGACCATGTTCATTTGCAGGGGTAGCCAATTCTATACTTTCCATCTCTTACCAGACAAACCAGAACCAGAATCAGAGCCCCATTGCCTTGAGTGGATGATTACAAAGTCAGACTGAGGAAATTCATTTGCCAAATTAGATTTGAAAAAAAGAATAACAGCTAAGTGATATTCTGTCAGTGACAGATCAAGCAAGAAAGATGAAAATTTTATTTTATTTTATTTTATTTTTTGAGACTAGGTCCCTCTATTTTTGCCTGTGGAACCACAGGCTCTCGTTGCCTGGGGTACCACAGACTCAAGCAATCCCCAGCCTCAGCTTCCCAGGTAGCTGGGATAACAGGCGCATGCCACCACGCCCAGCTATTTTTTGGGAACTAGGTCTCGCTACGGGCCCCAGGCGGGACACGAACCATGATCCCTAGCCCTGGCCACCTCATAGGCTGAAGCTTACAGGCACGAGCCACCGTGCCCAGCCTAAGATGAAAATTTTAGATTAAACTGAAAAGGCCACTGTGAGTGAAATGATCAGATACTGAATTCACAGGAATAGATCAAATAGCTGAGAATGACACTTACTGTGTGTTCTATTTTTGTGACAAATTGGCCCATTGCAGCAAACCGTGGTCTAGCCCTGTTCCAATAAAGCCTCACATAGGCCTGGTGACGCAGAGGCACAAAAGCAGTGACAGTCAGATTATCTACCTACAGTGGACTAAGAAGATCACTTTATGGAAGTCAGTATGCCCTTGAGAGAAGACCTGAACTTTCCTCCTTTCAGCCTAAAGTAATACAAAGACATACCAGTGTCTAAACTCCACTGAATTCTGTCAGAGTTGTGAAGACCGCTAACCATAGGACACACTTCTGGGACTAGCAACACAGATGCTGAGGTGTTTGTCTGCAACTCAACATACATCCTTGGTCACGTGGGTACATTGTGAAGGGTGCCACAGTGTAGGGAAGGTCATGATGGAGGTGGAGTTGCTCTCAACTTGCAGAAACATGGACCAGCCTTTGGGTCCACCCTAGCTTATCCTTTGGGGTTCCTAGCTTATCCTTTGGGGTCCCCCCAGATTACCCTTTGGGGGTTCACCCTAGCTTACCTACTTTGGGGTCTGCTGCCCTAGCTTACCATGCTTGTTCAGGTTGAGATGCTAAAGGTTCCTTGGTAGATGTTAAGGAAATTATTCAAAAGCCTGGGGAGATAGGCATGTTGGAGTGGATTTCTGAGAATAAACTGTTCCCTTATCTCATAACTATCCTCCTGAAGGGTTAAAAGACACTTTGTCCACCCACCAAAACCTGAAGAAGTTCAGAGAAAAGGAACACTGCCACTTTGAATATTGCTATCATGCCACAGGGTGAGCACACTGACTTCCGTGGGAAGGAAAGGCACAAGCAGAGGTGGCAGATGCCATGGAGAAGCTGCCAATGGACAGATGCAAAGTAGGTGTTGGGCCAAAAACACAGTAGCCTCAGTGACATTTACAGAATATTCTGACCTAGGACCTGGCAGTGGCTGCCAACCATGAATTCCCTGTGAGTGAGCTACAGGTCTGCCCAAGTACATGTCTGCTTGATCTACATAACAGTAATGGATGGGAAAAAATGTGCACTCCTACATTTGGTGGCAGGAGGCCTGACCTGAATCACTTTTTAGGGGATTTACAGGTTCCCAAGCGAGGAGATCTGGTGATCAAGAAATGGCAGAAGATTGAGAAGACTCACTAAGACACTTGTACCCAGAAGATAAATCCTCCCCTATAAAAAAACTATGTTTCTATGAGTCTAGAGCAGACTGAGAGATTTTATCCAACATAAAAATTTAAATAATAGATAAAGAAGGCTCAGAGTAGTGGCAAGCTGCGAAACATTTCAACTGCCGACATCATAAAGAGAAGGCTAATCTCCCACAAAAAACCCCTTTATAATCATTTGAAAAGCACTAGCAACTCAACACTTAAAATGGAGAAATGATTGGAGTGGACAATCAGAGTAAATAAATTAAAAAATTAGCTTTAAATATATGAAAGAAGCTCAGCTGGACCCATGATACATGACCTGTAAATTGAAACTAGGGAGTTACCATTTCTTATCATTCTAAGGGGCAAAATTCCAAAAATAAAACATCCCACTCTGCTAAGACTATGCATAACCTGGCAATCTCAGAAATTTCTGGCAGGGGCACAGAATAGAACAACTTTTATTCTCTAAAATATGTCTGTATGATCAAGTTACAAATGCAAGCATCTTTTAATTCCACACCCTTCCTTTTAAGATCCTGCCCAGAAGATATACTTGCATGTGTGCAAAGTGTGTGTGTGTGTGTGTGAGTGTGTGCACGCGCGCTCGGGCGCAGGAGCTTGCTGAGGAAACTGTAGCATTGTTTGAAATGGCAAAAGATTAGAAATGATACATATTAACCAGAAGCTTTTTCATGAACTGTGGTGTAACATATCCACACAATATGATTCTGTAGTGTAAAACATACTACTATTTGTGTGAGAAAGAGGGGTAAGACTATTTATATTTGCTGGCATTTATATAAAGATCAGAAAGATATTGAAAATATCTTTATGAAGAAGGGCACAGAGTAGAGGAGGACATAAAAGAATGAAGAACAAGGGAGAGAAGAGAGAAAAAGGAAGCAAAGCTTGGAGCACCTGTGACTTTGGAGGTGATAATATTGGAAACTGGGTTAAACTGGAATGTGGCACTTTTCTATATTCCTCTTTGTATTGAATTCATTAGGTTGTTAGTATGGCTAACAAAGAGATAGCCACATGATGAATATCTTAAACAAGATAGAAATATATTCCTTCTATTAAAAATGGAGGTTGGTGACTGAGGAAATCCCCAAATGGAGTTTCTTTATTCTCAGTGCAGTTTCAAACTCTCCTAAAAGTGTCATCCTGAATCAATCTGGAATTTCCAAATGAGTACCAAGGAAGTCATCTACATAAAACCAAATCCTTGTCTGCCTCCGGGAAAAGGCTGTTTTACCTGAAATACTCTTCTTTTGCTGTCCTATCCTCTTGTTTCTTGTCCTATCCTCTCCTGGTCTCTAAATACCCTCCATTTTATGTGCACCTTGGCAGTTTCTATTTGGGATGCTGCCTAACTCAGGAATCATTTAATAAAGTCAATCAGATCTTTAAATAGAAACTGCTTAACAGTTCTTGCCAAGTAATCTGGAGGAAAGAAGTTTGAGCACAGTAGTGCACTTTGAGATCACCCAGTCAACTGTCACTACGTTGCTCAGCCCTTGGGTGGGGGAGGGGGCTGTTCTTGTCATGCACTATGTTTAGCAGGAGAGACCAGGTATTCACGTGTCCAGCTGAATCTCAAATACTATGGAAAAAAAAAAAACAGGAAAATGGGTAATTTGGGATAACTCAGCATCTTCTACAACCATCAACTCCAAGGGAGGTCAGTGCTTAAAAGCATCTGCAGTAGGTTCCAGAAGGAGCACCAGGCTCAGCCCCAGAGAGCCAGTGGGACTGATGGTGCTCACAGTGTGTGACAGATCAGGAGCCTGAAACAGGAATCATGATAGACGAATCCCAGTGACGATATCTAGCAAAGCCTTACTCTATCAGCAAACTATCACACTAAAAACAAACAAACAAAACCCAAACAGGCCTTTGTTTTTTAAATTAATTTCTTTTTCTTCTTGTTTGCTTACATAGCTCATTTTTTGTAGGCTGGTCCTCCCCCCTCCTCCTTCCTCCCCTTCCCCTGGTCCCCCCTCTGGTTACTCCAGTTCCTTTCTCATCGTTGTTGGTTGACGAATGGGCCCGTTGATCTCCTTGTGTTCTTTCTGAAGCAGTGTCCTCCTGGGTCAAGTCCTGTGTTCCTGGAGGGCTGCAGTCCAGGTTGATCAGTTCTCCATGAATAAACAACCTTAGGGCAGGTGGCCCTTCCTGAGCATGTCGGCGAACCTCCTGTCCATCTGGTGTGTGGAGTGACTTTCCCCATTTCTTACTGACACTTCTTCGTGGCTTTGTTCCCCCACTGAGATGGGGGAGCTCCTTGTTCACGTTGAAAGTGTCTCTGGGTGGGGAATTTAGCCCCGGCACCAGAAATGTTGTTGGTGTTTCTTGGTGATATGTCTTCACTTTCGTCCACAAACGTCTTGTCTTGGAGTTCCGACTATGCTGTTTTTAGGCAGGTGATGGGTGTGTTCAGGGCCTTTATTTCTCTGTCTCTTCCAGTGTATCTGTATCTGGGTTGTCATTTTTCTTGCTCAACTAAGGAATGACTGGGCTGGGAACAAACCAGAGAGAGACCCCCCCCCCCTGCCAAGTCCAAGTCTCCCCAACCTGTAGGTGGTAGGGGCAGAGCCCCAGGCTTCATGGAGGTAGCTAGGTTGCCCTAGCTTCTCTCGGAGAGGAGCAGCTTACCTGCTCCCCCTGCGCCCTCTGTGCAAGAGAATAGCCCATTCCCAAGGTCTTGCCTTCAGGCTGTGGAGCCTGAAGTGGGTGTGGCCAAAAACAAGCCTTTTAAACTACTGATCCTGCTAACAAATAAGCACTTTATGACGGGATACTTGGGATAAGAGCAGTCTGGGCTGTCCATTGGTCGTGATGCCCAGGGACGTTGTCATCAAGAGGAAGCTGTAGACATAAGACCAGGCATGAGCAGGTCCTGAACACCAAGCAAGTTATATGAGCAGGTGGGTATGTTCCTTCCATTTCTGTGCCCGCCTTACCCTACCCCCACACCTCCCTCAACCCACAGTAGAGGCAGACCAATTAGACACCACAGGAAAACTAGATCTTGCAGGCCAGTTTAGTGTCCTGTAAAGAGAAGCACAGATACTCATATGGAAGCTGCCTCTAACAAGGGCGTCAAAAACAGATAAGATGCCTTCTTAGTTACTAGGTCACAAAAATAATGATAGAAAGCTGGTCTCCAAGAAAAATCTGGAAGAATTCTTCCAAGAGTGTCAACAGCAGTGGAATGATTTAAGGCAGTTTCTGGTCATTAGAGAATACATAGCAATTGTAATAAGAATCTACTCCTAGAATTACCTGTACAGCCAAAGTGGTGCATAATATTTAGATGAATTTTGAATGCGAAAACAAATAAACAAACAAACAAAAAACCAGGAACATCAGTGTAACTCACCCCACCCCCACTCTTACCCCACCCCCCAGCCAGATCAGTATAACCTGCTGGAGAAATTCCTAGGTGAGTCTCCATGTGCACATGAGTTATAGGTGGGGTCACAGTTTCTGTCCCAGGGGCGCATAGGCAAGTCTCAGGCAACATAAAAAGAGGGACATAAAGAACAATGGCAAGTCACATGCAGGTCTGAAGCAGAGGGAGACTGATAGAGATTCCCTGGGTGGAATTAGCCAACTGAGGGAACTGATTGTGGACAGGGAAGGCTCAAACAATGGCAAGAAAGTACTGATTTTATGGCTTGTAATTTCACACCCCCTACATCATTTATAGTGTCCTAAACCAGTTTACCTAAAAAAAATACATAAATAAAAAAAATTTAAGACTATTTCATAAAACAAATCTTGGTGAATTTGTAAGAGAAACAGTTGGGTAAGAAAATGAATTGTGATACAAAGGAACATAATTTTCCTGGACAATCATTCTAAGGTTGGGGATGGTTTAACTCCTAAATTTGGTGGATTCAGGGAAAGTGCCCAAATTTTACCTTATCTTACATATTTTGTCTATTTGACTCTTAAGAAAAACTTGGCATTGAACTAATACAACTTCTTTGTTGCTTTGGATGAGAAATGTGCTTTTCCATGGAAGCTGGTGCAGCCTGCATTCAGCCAGGAGATCTCACCTCCCACGGGGGTAAAGAAACTTGTGATGCAGGAGCTTTGATTTCTTGGGATTTTAGTGAAACTGAATGTTAACTTAAAAGAGCAATCAGAGTTGTTTTTTGTTTGTTTGTTTGTTTGTTTGTTTGTTTTTTGAGACTAGGTCTCGCTATTTTTGCCCATGAAACTGCAAGCTCATGTTGCCTGGGGTACACAACCAATCCCCAGCCTCAACTTCCAGGTAGCTGGGATTACAGGCGCGTACCACCACGCCCAGCTATTTTTTGGGCCTAGGTCTCGCTGTGTTGCCCCGAGCAGGACTCGAACCGCGATCCCTTACCCCAGCCGCTTCATAGGCTGAAGCTTACAGGCACCAGCCACCATGCCCGTCTTGTTTGTTTTTTTAACCTTTACTTTTTCCCTGGGAGTTTCATAGGGAGAGGGAGTTTATATTCCAATTTGGGAAATTTTTATAATTATGGTCTTATTATTTGGTCTTATTATTGGAATGCATCATATGCTCAGAAGACCTGAATTTCAAAATCTTGTGTCATTGGAGAACTTTAGTCCATGCTTGACAGAAAACATAACCGGGTATATTTTGAAGCAGGGGTCAAAATTTTAGCTTTGGGATCAGAGTGGAATTTTGGGCCCTTTTAGCCACTTTGGGAGCCCCACGTGCTTTTTCCCTCAGTAACACCAGAAAGATTCCCAAATAGAGTAGCCATATGGGGTGAGTAGAGTCAGGGGATGACAGGAGAGAGACCCGCTGTTAGACATGAACACCTGGGAACAGGTAGGGGTGCTTGTCCTCTCACCCTGATTTCTTGCAGGTGCCTCGGGTGACTCTCTCCTGGCCCCCTGGGAGCACTTTCCTCAATGCTCATAAGACTCAGGAAGGGTCCCCCCATGCACAGTTGCCTGTAGGGGCTGGAGGATATTGGAAAACCTGCTGGCCTCTCTTTCAAGGCCATGTCCTCCAACTTAGCCTGGTGCAGAGCAAGGGAGATATTTTGGATCTGTACAATTCCCTTCTCTGTGTCTCCATTTTCCCAAAATCCAATTGGGGAAGAAAAGCGCTATCTATTGGGCCTCCTCAAAGACCCCTGAACTACCAGTTTTATTCCTTTCTACTCTCAGGGTGGCTGGTTCCAGGCAAGCTGGGGGTTGCATATAGGTCACTGTTTCTTTGCTTGAATTAGAAATTGAATTGAATTACCTTCGAAGGAGAGTCAGCATTGTCACTGCATAAAGAATGAAGATGGAACCAATACTGAAAACCTGCGATTGAAGGTTTGGAGGACTTTCTAGGGGCATACTGGAGCCACTGAGAACTCCCACTCTAACCTCATTGGACAGTTGCTGGAAATCAGAAGTGAAGCATTTGGTAGCATTTAGTGCAGAAGTCAGAAGGTTGGAAGGTGGAAACAGCTCAATCAGGATAAAGGAATGATTTTTCCAGCCCTGCATGTCCAGAACCTGACGGTACGTGATTCCTCCACCACCCTCCCCCTCCCGTCATCCAGCGTCCACCCTCACAACAACCACCTCTGGCAGAATGTGTGGCCACTTCCCGTGCACAGGCTCCAAGAACAGTTTCCGACCTGCGTGTCGCTAGACCCCCAACCTTTGTGGGCCTCCTTCAAACTCCGAGCTCCACCTTTAAGCTCCTAGCTCCAAAATCCTGACTCTTTCCTGTTTCCCGACTGCTCCTTGTCTGCTCATTAATGCAATTGCTGGGGTAGGCTGGCTAACACAACAGTCTTCTCTTAGGAGGAAGACACCTTAATGTCACTGTCAATCGCTTAATTACAAAGTAACTATGTAATGAAAAGGCAATTATATTTAATTACAACAATGAAAAGCACAACAAGAATGCAGGGGGCTTTGAGACTATATTCCAGGAACCAAGTTTACACTGGGGGGTTAGGGAAGGCTCTTCAGAAATGATATTTCAGGTAAGACCTGAGGATGTGTACATGCTACCAGGTGAGAGGAGCTAGGAGGACTAGGTGAGAGAGAGGACTAGGTGGGAGAATGGTCTGCCAGGCAGAGGGAACCAAAAGACACGGAGTTTGCATGATCAAGGAACAGAGAAACCAACATGAAAGGGAATGGGCTGGTTGAGAGGGACAAAATTTTACAGGCCATATAGCGTGCGGGATGTTGAACTAAATCTTAGAAATAACGAGAAGCCACTAAATTGTTTACAGCAAGGAAGAGACTCATAAGATTTATGTTCCGAAAATATCTTTCCATGTCCAGATCTAACTTACCATCCCCCCAGATCAGATTCTCTTCCTCCTTCCTGCATGTGGCACTGCTGTCCATCAGAAACCAGAAGCATTCGAGATGCCTCCAGCAACCTGACCTCCTACTTCCAATCAATTACCAAATTTGTGAATTTGGCCTGCTAGGAATTCCTGGGCATCCAAGTCTGAAGCTTCTTTAGTTGTACTTATTAAAAAAAAAATACATGTGCATTGTAGAAAAATGACCAAATACAGAGATGAAAAGAAATAAAACTCAGGCCGGGCATGGTGGCACATGTCTGTAAGTGGTAGCCTAGGGAGCCCTGGCAGGGACGAGGGATCAGGGTTTGAGTCCTGCTCAGGGCAACGTAGCGAGATCTAGTTCAAAAAAATAGCTGGGGGTGGTGGCGGGCACCTGTAATCCCAGCTACCTAGGAAGCTGAGGCTGGGGATTGCTTGAGTCTGTGGTACCCCAGGCAACCTGAGCCTGAGGTTACATGGCAAAAATAGCGAGACGTAGTCTCAAGAAAAGCAAAACAAGAAATAAAAATCACTCAGAGACAAGCTATATAATTGTTTCATATATAATTCTTTTTAAATTATATTTACCTATTTTTTTCATCTATTTTTCACTCTCTTTTTTTTTCTTTTTGAGACTAGTTCTGCTATGTTGCCCAGGATAGTCCTGATCCTGTGGACTCAAGTGATCCCTGGCTTCAACCTCCCAGGTAATTGGGGTTACAGGTGCCCACCAACACACCTGGCTGTTTTTTAGAGACTAGGTCTCACTATGTTGCCCAGGGTAGTCATGAACCCATGAACTCAAGCGATCCCTGGCCTCAGCCTCCCAGTGCTGGGATTATAAGTGTGCGCCACCATGCCCGGCAACACATACGTATTTTATACATATTTTTGTTTCACCACTCAACATTTACTACAGTCTTGTAGTTTCTAGACACATCACTATGTGTCTTTTTCATCAAGTAGTCTAGAATACCCTAAACACCTTTCCACGTCATTCAATATGCTTCTTCAACATCATTCCAAAGAATTGCCTGGTATTTCATTTTATAAATATAATTAATTGAACCCAATCTCTCATTTTGGAAGTCACTTCCAGGTTTTGTTTTTGTTTTTTTGGTTTTTGCTAAACATTTCCATGCATCTTTGATTTCTTAACTCGAGTAAACACCTAGAAAGCTCTTAGAAGGGGGAACCTACTGACATCTTGTTAGATGACTTCAGACTGGTCTTCTACCACTGTTGCTTGTGGTCAGCAGGCAGAGTCGTTCACAGTGTCACAGTCGAGAAACCTGTCGCTCTGACCTTGGGCTCTGAGGTCTCTGCAGCCCCGTTCTCTCTCCTGGGAACTACAGGCTGCTCTCTGTGAGACCATGAGCTCTAGCCATTGTCATTCTTTGAAGAGTTTGCTTTCAAGCACATAAATTACAGCCTGAAGTTTAGTCTTAGCCAATTTGCAAAACCTTTACAAGTAAAATTTGTAATTTTGTTGTACGTGCTAAAAACAATTTGTGTATGGCACATTGGTGTAGATAGACCATTGTGAATTTCAGTATTATATATCCATGGCTCTCATCAGCTGATTCATGTTTTGGGTGATATTTGTCTATCTAAACTTGACTTTGACAGTTGGATTATATGCCAAGAATTCTTTGCTAGCTGGTTGTTTAGAATGGGAATAAATTTATTCATCAAAGCAATGTTATACCAACACATAAAAAATCCTTGGATTTTAAACACAGCTGCAATATAAATCAGTTCTGGAATCAAGGTCCCAGTTTCCTCTTACAGATTATACTCCATTGTGGAGGGTTACACCCAGAAGGGAAGTTCCTCAGACTAGCCAGCTCTCTCTTCCCTGACTAAATCTTTCTGGAGACAGACTGCCCTGTTGAAATCCAGATTTATCTTGGACCAGCACCTTCTGTAGGGTATGAAAACCAGAGTTTGGCCCAGTGGAAGGGGGCGGAGGACAGAGGAAACCTTACCCTGAGGCATTTTAGCTTGACTTTCACTAGTTCAGGTTTTTTGCAACTACAAGAAAGTTCTGGTGATGAGACTAGGGCCTTGACTAGTTATTCTCTTGTGTTTCACCTCCTTGGAAGGCTCTTCCTGTGTTGGGTTCCCACCTAAGGCCTCCCTGAGGTTCGGATGACCCCACTGTGGCACAGGGAGTCGCTGCTTGTCTGGTCTCTTTTCCCTGCCTCTAGGGGGGTCTCTATCCTGGCTGCATTACTAATCTGGAAAGCCCAGAACAGGTCCTCAAAATCCTAGCCCTGTCCTGTCCAAGCAAAACCCTGGGGATGCAGTCTGCACATCACCATGTTTGACAGACTCTTCAGGAGATTCTGTCAGTCAGGACTTAGGAATACTTCCTAAATGGCGAGTTCCTAGAGCACAGTAACTGACTTACTCGTTGCTGGCATTAGATAAGTTAATAAGGCTTCCAGAATAATGCCTGGACACATTCAGTTCTCCACTATTTTGCTGTTGCTGATGGGAGTGGTAGCAGCAGCAGCACCTTCTCTTTGGCCAGCACAGTTCTTGTCCCATGGTAAGGGTCCTCACCACTCATTCAACTTTGATAAATTAAATCACACGTGTGGAAGACAAGGAGACAGACAGAAAAGTCTTAGACACTTGGGTGATTCCAAGGACCCTGCCCCCAGTGGGCACGCACAGACCACTTGAAATATGCCTAAAATGGGGAGGTCCGGCTCTGTCATGTCCCTCGGCCTTTGTCCTAGCTGCCCTCTCAGGTGTGAGCTTTCCTGCACTGTAGACAGGCGAGGTAAGTGGTCTGGGAGAGTTTGGACTCAGTTTTTATCAATGTGATTACAGGGGGAATTTGCTGGTAGTTCTCGTCCTGGCTCTGCCATCTTTGGCTTCATACATTTGAGTCACCTCTAGCAGCTGGATTCATTCTTCTATGAGGCCTTCAATTCTCTGGGCTTGAAACCTGCCTGAGGCCCATCTTAAACTGTCTTGGTGGCTTCTGTGACCCTGACAGTCCAGGCTCCCATCTGATTGTGTGATCTCATCAGGCTGCCTGGCTGCATGTGGATGTCTGGGCTCTCCCCTCACCAACACTTCATGAAGCACTGGTAGGTAGCCCTCCCATGCCTAGGTGATGCAGGGAGGTGATTAGTATTAGCCCTGGATAGCTGAACAGCCATATGGCCTGAACAAGTGGTCCTGGAAACCAGTTGCCATTTATACTTTGGCCCAAAGGAAAAAGCTATGCTATTGCCAAAAGAGGGACAACTATAGTTGTCTCCTTGCCCTAGATGTCTGTTTGGGGGAATAAAAATACTGGGGGATCCATTTTTAAGAGTTGGGGTTTTCAAATAAAAAGAGATGTATGACTTCACTCAGGCAGCCTGGCCTTTGCTCCAACTGTATCCATCAAGGGAGGCTTCCTGGCCTGGCAGTTCATCCTTACAGCTGGACAGATGCCACCATCATACAGCCCCCACCAAGTTGCAAACAGGGCGTGAAGCGCTAATCAAGCACACATGGTGCTCTGATCAATCTAAAATACTCAAAACCAATTCAAGGAGTGAGGTCCATTTCTGTTAGAGATGAAGTAACACAATTTCCAACATTCTCTTTGTACTTATATTATTTTAAATCAGTGTCTTTGGGTAGGCCCGGGGTTTTTTATTTTAACCACATAGAGACATGTCCTATTGGGATTTGACCTGCCTTTAAAAATAGTGACGTGGCAATTCTTTTCAATCCATGTTGTACCTATTTGACTGCTGTGTGCTAGTTCTGGCTTCTGGTTTTGTTCTTGATTTGAAAGGAGTTGTGGCCTGGTCTTACTTGTGGTCTCCTGAGTGCATGTCAGGGTTTAATGGGACTCAGCCAACTCCAGAGGTGCCAAGAAGTTCAGTCTAGCTCGTGGCTCTTCACAACTCAGAAGAAACAGGACAGTACCTCTCTTTGGGTAGGGTAGTATTCTCTATCCAACACATTCTGGACCTGGGTTATTACCCCCAGGAACGGCTCCTCCTCTGCATCCTATTACTTCCTAGTTATAGGACGTTGTAACGCTCACATCCCGTTAGTCAGCTGTTTTCACCTCCCACCTCACAGCAAGCCTCCATTCCTTGCCCTGTATGCCATGGTAGCTCCCTCAATATCCACCCTGGAGGATGCAGTCACAGTCACTACCCTGTACTCAACACACTGGGTGGTCACGCCATCCCCTGGGCACAAATGGCCTCCCAGTCCTCAGCAGCGTCCACACAGGCCCTCCTGCCCACCAGGCACTCTGCTCACTATGTTCTAGCCACAGCTGTTTGGGGTTTTAGTTTCTTCAGGGTTGACAGAATTCTTTCCATTCAAGGCTGTGGCAACAAGCTCTCCAACTGCCTGGTTCAAGCCCAACAAACTTTCCCTCATCCTCAGTGGCCTCCCTGACTACACAGATCAATCTTCACATGGTACCGGTTAAGTGTTCACACTCAAGTAGATAACCAACATCCCTCAAGTCTCTTCGTTCAGACAGTTAAGTACTATGAGGGAAGGTTGTTGTCTGTCATTGCTATAGCTTCCCATTCAGTGTGGCTCCCTAAACCTGGGAAGTTCTCAGCACACTGACTGAACAAGTAATACTTTACCCCATATAGGCTTATTTTCTGAAGGCTGTGGGTTTTTGTTTTGCTTTCCCTCTATAAAAAGCTTCCTTTTCCTTCTGACTTAATCAGGCTTTGGGATCAGGAGGCCTAAGACAATTCCTTCACAACGGATACCTTTCTGGAGGAGTAATTTGAGGAGGCAACGCATCATCCTCTCAGGTCCTGTTCCTTTGGGATTCCTCACATGTGGCCATCTTTAGATCTCCTCGAACAATCTCTCTGTTGGTGTAGTTCTCAGGGTCTTTCTGTTGCCACAGATCTGCAGGTACAGGTTGGGCTTTAAACAATTTTAAGTGTTGGTTCTACTCACATGGTCTGTCCGTCAGCAGTAATGTCTGCACAGCACTCATGTTAACACTTCATTTATGAGTTAGTCTTCTACAGCCTTGTGCTTTCAGCTGGCCTGTTTTTATTCAAGAACACCCCACCCCCACAGCCTTTGAATAGTTGCTCTTCGTGGCCTTGAGAGATTGGACCTTCACTGGTTTCTCTTCCCTTGAGGTAAGTTTCACCTCATCATATACCAGATGCCCTTACTTCTATCTTTTATGATAAACAGACTGCTATAGTACAGACTTCCGGGCAGACATATTGACTATATGGGGAACCAGTTGAGGGGAGAAGGGGAACCAATTCTGTTGTCTTCAAAATCATCACTCCTCTTCCTGTCTTCCATTTTTCGGCTAGAAAAAAAAAATTGGGAACAACTCAAATGTTCCCAAGTTCACTGCCAATGTCTGTGAATGTGTCCACATATATCTACTTTTTCTCTTTCCATTTGCACTTTTCTCCATCTCTTTTGTTACCATTTCTACTAATTCATTAGTTCCTTAAGTTTTGATAGCCTATACTACAAATAGTATTAGATAGTACAATCCTCTTGTTTAAAGACACTCAAAAGGTCACCATTGCTCACCGGCTATCAAATTTCTCACCCAGGAATCCAAGCCACAGGCAGCACATAGTGGCAAGAAGTCAGATTCTGAAGCCAGATTCTGCAAACCCTCTTCCTCTGCCAGCTTTTTTTTTTTAATCTGTAAAATCTGTATAATACGCACCTCACTGAATTGTTAGCAGTTAATACATGAAAGGAGAAAATGAGAGGTTTGAGCATTCAATCATCAATTATTATCTGGAATTGACTGTCAAGAACCTAGAAAATGCCATGAGGGCACAAATTAGTATTTAATTTTGTTTTACCCCAGGTCCTGGAATAGTGACTGACATATACCAGACAATATTTACTTGGTGGATGAGTTAACCCAATGTTTTTAGTCCAGCCAAATAAATACTGCCCATTCCCAGATTATGTCTTCCTGTCTTCTCTGCTTTTCACTGCTAGCAGCCTCCATGTAGCTTAGTCACAACCACTCAATACTCTGTTTACATACCATCTGTATGAGGCCTTCCCTAATGACCCCAGGAGGAAGTAATCTTCCCACAGAATCTGCACTCAGGGCAAAATGAGTCACTTCAGCTCTTAATACTGTTCTATATTTTTTAATCAACTTGATGAAATTACCGTGCCATTTATTATTTAACAGTAGAACCTTGTTTTACACATTATTTTAAAAAATGGACAGATAAAATATGGATCTGTCCTAGGTTTGAAGCACAATTGGGAACAACTGTTTTAAGATTTACATCTTAAAGGATTCAGTATGGTTAAGTAATGTATTGAATGAATCAGAGTATTGAAATTTCATTGTTACTGAACAGAATACTTAGCCTCATGTACCTATGCAAGTATGTCAAGCAGACCTCAAGTTTGAAGAACTGTTTTGAATTATCCAGTAACCACTTAGGTCTCTAAATAGGATACTGAAAAATCTATCATATTAAAAAATAACATTGCGTTTAAAGTGTACTTTGTAATGTTTTTGTTGTGATCCTCATAGCCAATGTTGGCAATTGTGAAAATTTTAGTACCTCACTTTTGCTTATGATGGAAAAACATGCGTCCTCAAGTCCCACAGTAAGGGAGGGGAGTGGGATAGCAACTTGATAGGAATAATTTGCCATAATTAAGCAGGATACAATGAAGTAAGAACTGTAAAATGTTCAAACCTTGTGTATATTGCTTTGGTAGTGTTGCAAGACTGACAGAGATTTGGTCAGTAGAAAATCTTTGGTTTAAATAGTGTTAAAATTTCTAAATGATATTCCAAATTTGGCTAAGGCCTGTCACTTCATTTTAGGTCAGCAGAGTCTTCAACAGGGAGAGCTGAGCTGGCTGCTACCACACATGTTAACACATGTGCCCCATGAAGTATTGTGTCTTTGGATTGGGCAGCAGATGGGCTCATGCTAGGTTTCTACAAATCTCACTACAGAATTCCACAGTCTCTGAGGTCAAAACCATTATCAATTTCACAAAGTTACAGTAACTCTGGTTTTTCAGTTTCACTTTATAATAAAAACATTCTAGGTAAAGGATTAGCTGCTTAGGAATTTTACAAACTGGCAACTTTGCTCACATATCTCCAAGATATTGTTCTGAATAGTACATAAATGAAAGGCTGTTATTTGAACTTCCACCAAGTCAGGTCACCTAAGAGTTCATTTTTTTATAAAATGCTTTTGGTTAAAAATTCAGAATAAAAATCTGTTCATCAAATTTCTTAGGATTATTAAAATAAAGACTAAATACCAATAGTTTAAAGAGTAGGGACAACACGCCTGCAATTCTGCCAGATTTCTGGTTTATTATAGCGGCAAGGGGGAACCCTGGAGTCTTGAGATACTAAATAAAGCCAGACTTTCTATAGAATTGCTGGATGCCATTAAAGGTAAGAAAATAGGATGGGGCATTAGGGGGCAGAGGGGATATTAGGATGGGTGGAGGGCGCATTAGGCATAACACTGACCATTCCTACAGTTGATTACTAGTTATCACTCTTACTCTTAAAAATCATTATAACAGCTGGGCGTGGTGGCGCATGCCTGTAATCCCAGCTACCTGGGAAGCTGAGGCTGGGGACTGCTTGAGTCTATGGTACCCCGGGCAACGTGAGCCTGCGGTTCCAGGGGCAAAAATAGTGAGACCTAGTCTCAAAAAAAAAAAACAACATTATGTTTATCCTAGAGCTGGACAATTCATTTTCTGGTCTTCCGCTTTCTAAGAAAAACATGTACGTTACTCAATATCCTAAGTTACTCAACACCCCTAAGATCATTAATCTTCTCAAATATTTCGGAAGGCCCTTCTTGGTTTCTCCAGAGGCTATTCCTACATTGGTGGAATAGCTCCAGAGGCTATTCCTGCATTGGAGCTTAGCATAGAGGCTTTTCAGAGGCTATTCTTCCCAAATCCAACATCGTACATTTAACTATTTGAGCACTCTGCTGAATCATATTCATTGGATCAAGTTTATCTATGAGTGGTACATTCTGGGACACAGGATCCAGAAGGGACACCCAGATCACTGGACAACAAACCATTTACTAGCAAGCACACGCCTCAGGGAGCAAGTTCCTGCTAAGAGGTACAACATCTATAGATACCCAGTATGGTTTTAATCTAAGATGCATGGCTATGTTACATTTTGCACAAGAAAAGGGGAATGATCAATTTTAAGCTCCAAAAATTTTAAGTTTTCTCTACTACTGCAGAGGACAAAATAAGTTTTCAGATTTGCTTCACCAAATAAATGTGTCAATAAGATATTATAGGGGGAAAATATTTCAAATCATCCTCTTGTTCAAAGTTCAGGAACCGCCACTTAAATAACGTGGGAAATACAACCAAAGGTTACAGTCTGTCAAATTTGTTATATCTTCTGTGTTGTTACTTCTAGTAATGTTAAAGAATGAAGGAGAAACAGTTCTACCTGAAGAACACAGAACATTAAGTTCAAAGAACAATATCCATTCTCCAAAAGTTTCAAAAGCAAAAACAAGGGAAACTTAAATTTAGCTTGTCTAACAGTTATTATTTAATCACCTTCTATTTCCTTTCATTACTAGGACTTGTTCTACTGGAAGACCACTAAGAAGTCAAAAAGTTTTGAATATTACCAATTGTTAAAAACAACAAAGGAGAGCTTAAGAAAGAATATATTTGAACAACATAAACAAACAAAAATGGTATTACACAAGAAAAATAATGTAACAATTTATGTAAGTACCTAACATGAGCATGCTCTTACATCTAAAACAAAAGATAAAAGGTAACATTGGTACTATATATATATATCTGACAAGTGTACATTAAAGAATTCTCTAATATAAAAACATTTAAAATGTGAATACTTTTCCAAGATAAAGAAAACAATTGTTAAGAGAGGCACACCCACAATTCCTATATAAACATGCTTGCAGAAGATAAAACTCATCTGAGCACTCATTTCTCAAAAATGCAAAAGCTACTGAACCTGTTTATAACGAGA
The DNA here is from genome assembly GCA_004024945.1 of Uropsilus gracilis. Classification (NCBI taxonomy): domain Eukaryota; kingdom Metazoa; phylum Chordata; class Mammalia; order Eulipotyphla; family Talpidae; genus Uropsilus; species Uropsilus gracilis. Next base: position 25,491 of record PVHY01010064.1, read on the forward strand.
TACCGCCTTGCATTTTTGCATTATTTGAGTCTCAACACTGATTGGTATGATTATGAATTACAGTTACTGCGATTTTTCTAGCTTTCTGCCAAGTTCCATATAGAATGTGTCTATTTAACATGAATACTTGAAACAGCAACATTATAAATGTTATTTCTTTATGTCTTTCTTTTTAAAAAAGGCACTATAATATTTAGAAAATAGTTGCTATAAGCAAATAGTGCTTCGGAGAATCTGAAACTCCAAATCTATGTGCTCCATTAAAAGATCAAGAAGCCCTAACTGAAAAAAAACACAAATGTAAAAAGTTGATAAAATTAAAGATTATAAAATTGGTTTATTGTAAAAGCAATTCAAGAATACCCAGTTAAAATCTTATCCCAATGCTACCCAATACAACCAAGAAGAGTTAAACACCTTTACATTAACAGGACAAAAACAAAAAAAAATACCCCCCAAAAAAAAAAACCAAAAAAAAAAAAAAAAACAAGAAAGACCACATCACATCTGTGATTCAAATTCGGAAAGAGAGTACTCTCAGGTCTCCTTCAGGTCAGTATGGAGGGCACAATATCAGAGCACCGTGTTAGAGGCCACGGTGCCACCACAACACTGAGGTATAAACTGGGCAAATTAAAGTCGTGGGGGAATGAAGAACTCCACGTTCTAGTTTTGTGGGTGCACTTAAAAAAGTGATTGAAATTTCAGGAACAACTGCCTTTAGTGACAGCTAGATGCTAGACAAGTCTTTATTAAGGAAAAGAAGCTTATAAAGTTCTCTATCAAGGTCCTACTAAGTCTTCACAAACCCCGTCCTACTTTCCCCCACCCTCCCCTAATCTAAACCTACTCTGCTGATATATAAGATCATTAAAAATTTGTGGCTTACTGGCAAACCATAGGCACTCCTTCCAAGTAGCTTTGATCTTCTACACATAAAATAACCAACATGCTGTATCATTCATATACTCGATTATATATTCTAGGTAGAATTTCATTATTACTCTTAAAAAAAAAAATCAATGCATCTTGAACAGTGGCCATTTCACCCCAGACTTAAATCAAGATTTAATCTTTCTGCTGTTTTTAATAAAAGTCTTAGTCAATTATTACGAATGATCAACCTATGAATCATTATGTACAACAGTGATTGCATATTTTTGAGCACTGAACATACTTAATGTAAAACTTACTCTCAACTTTTGCACACCTCTAAATTGAAGGGTCAAAATCCTCTGATTTTGTAATGGGTGGGGACCCCAACACCCTATTTCCCAAGCTGAGGTTTTTCATAGCAGTTTTAGTCAGGGGAGAAAAAAATTTTCTGTTTGTGATAAGCCCTAGAAAATAAGGGCTTATTCTAGAAATACTGAAAGACCCTTAATCATAGAGGTGGTCAGCTGCTGCCCCATAATCATAACCAACCATTACTTTATAGCTTATACTGAAGAGTTGATTCATGCTCATTTTGTTCCTTTAAAAAATACTCTTTGGAAACTGTTATTACTCCTGTAGACACATACTCTAGTTATATCTCTTCCTGTAAAAATAAAAGGATAATCATGATTTTCTCTATTTCTTTGCTAAATTTAACTACCAATATAAAACTATTAATCTGATCATTTTATCAGCTAACTCAGACCTTAACAGTATTCTACATACTGCCCAGAGGTCAATTCTCAGCATACAGAAGTAGGAGCAAGTAAGAATAATCTTGTAGGCAATATTTCAATCTAGTCTTTAACGCATTCATTACAAGTGAGAGCGAAAGTACTAGAATTTACTTCCAAAACTAAGGTGAAGATAAACTTTCAAAGCTAAAGGAAGGTAAACCACTATATAAGAAGTTTACTTCTGTCATGTACATTATGAACCTACTCAATGATTTCCCATCAAGACTTAACATTAGTCCAAGGGGACAATAACAAGGGGACAATAAAGCCATTTCTTATTTATTTCTTTCAAATTCATTAGGTAACATTTACTGTACACCCAGAGGGTACACAGTACTACTCTAGCCACTAATCCCTAAACTACCTCAAACCTGAAGACAGCCCCAACAGACATAAAACTGTTCCAACTGTGAAATATAAACTACTAATCATGTATTCTAAATGCATACATTCAAACATATCATTTTAAAATAAATTGGGAAGGGAAATCTAGAAAAAAAAAGATACATTCTGCTATCACACTATGATAAACATTCTAAGTGTGTGTATGTGTACATACATGAGAGAATAGAAAATCAAGATTTAAATAAAATGGTAAAAATAATCAGGAAATGTAGACTTTTACCAAAAGAACTACAATAACCATTCTGTGCTATAACTATAAACAGATTTACTATCATGGTAATTTGCCTAGGTTGGTTAGGTGGGTGTGGAAGGTGATGAAAACTAACAAATCCAACCAACCAAAACAAAACAAACCAAAATAAACCCACAATAAATCTCACCAAAACCTATCCTAGAGTATGTGGCAATAATTAATATATTTCTATGGAAACTGTCTCATGCCTTATAAGCTCCTAAAATAAAATCAAGGTCACTATGTGACTAATGATAGCACTAGTAGGGAAAAAAAAACAACACTGAAAGAGTCTTCAGCCTTAGTTTCAGCTATTTCTTCAAATCAGCATTAAGAACTTACTATCAGATATGTTTTTGGCTTCTCACACCAGTAAGTCATGTTTTCTCACTGGCCAAAGGCAGCTGAAGAAACAATTGCTTGAACAAACTAAATGCTATGACATGAAGTATTTGACTTCCAAGTCTGAGTGTGTAGTTAAAATGATCGGTGACCACCTAACTGGGCAAAAGGAATGGCATCCATCATCCAAACAGGCTCACTTCCCCTAGCCCCCAAACAAACAGTAGTTATAATAGCAAAAGAAACAAAAAAGGGTTTTTTGATTCTTTAGGGCCAACTATGTAAGAGGTCAGCAATATATTAACAGCAGCAATGGACAAGGAAGAACAAAATAGTGGATGAAATAATCTTGCTGGACGCTTGTTCATCTTTTTCTGTATTAGCCAGAATATTGCAACTGGCTTATTTGGAAAACTTCAGGTATGTATGTCTTATCTCCTTAGATCCTTCACAGATTATGAATGCAGTCTACCTGAGGGGCTCTATAACCATGTAAGAAAGCTTTCTTTATCTAGCTTGGTGGCAGCCAAAACTGATTCCATGTCATTAAGGATGTCAGAACTCAGAGCTTCCTGCAGACTTGGCATCAACTCCTCTCCTTCTATATTCATTCCATCTCCCTCCAGTGTTCCAAGGTCCACATTTGTCCCAGGAAGGGCTTCCAGGTAGTCTGGGAAACGATTCTGTTGTGAAGGTAGGGTGCTTTGGCTGATTGTATCACCTAGTGGGAGCAGAGAGAGATAATCAGGTCCTCTTGGAATAGCTTCAGCAGTCACATCATGCACACATAGAAAAGGAAGAACACTGAAGTCTGACCTGAATGGACACCCCAGAGTTTCTTAGATCAAACAACCACAAAGGAAATAGGAAAACCAAGTGTACTTTTGCTTTAGTATTTGTTCAGATCATCAATGAATAATTTGTTTGCTTATTACTACGTCCTGAGCACCAAGGAAGATGATATGGGGGTGTGGGGGGGGGAGAATTCCTTTAAAAATTCTATCAACAAGAGAGGTACTGCAAGTATGACACACAACAGTTTCACTACTTGATTCTTGCAGATATTCACTTCCACAAAGAGATGAAAAATTGAAAAATAAGAGTAAATGGCATAGACCTGTCTTTCCCTTAGGTAGACTCTCAGAAAACTAAAACAAAATAAAAGGAATGGATAAATCTGTTTTCCGCTCCTGGAGACTCACATTCATATTAACAAATGTCCCAAAATTTGCCTGGCCACAAAACCTTTTTTGCACATGACATTTTGAATCATTAACATGTCTTAGTGTTTCAGTGCAACATACAGAAAAGCGTATATAAAGCATTAAGTGCTCTAGAGGTTTGAGAAGAGAGAAATGGGGGAAAGAGCCATGAATGAGATGGCTTTGCAGTGACTTCAAGTATGATTTAAGATTTAGGTGAGTGGAGGAAAGGGAGTAGGTTTTAGGAACCATCACAGCTGTGAGCTGATGAGCACAGGCTCAAAGGATGTGCCGGACACTCTCAAAAGCTGTCTGCTAGCTGGGCATGGTGGCACATACCTGTAGGCGGCAGCCTAAAAAGTCACGGCCAGGGCTAGGGATCATGGTTCGATTCCCACCAGGGCCATGCAGTGAGACCTAGTCTGCCCCCACCCCACCCCCCAAACAGCTGGGCATAGTGGCATGCGCCTGTAATCCCAGCTACCTAGGAAGCTGAGGCTGGGGACTGCTTGAGTCTGGGACCCTGGGCAACGTGAGCCTGTGGTTCCACAGGCAAAAATAGCGAAAACTAGTCTCAAAAAAAAAGGAAGAAGAAATAAAAGTTTTCAGCTAAAGAACTAGCTAGCTAGAGAACAGTGATTTCCTTGCCAACTCATACCAATAGTTGCCAAGTCCAGGGGAATCAGTAGCTACAATTTGAGAAATGGTTCCACAGTTACCCCTGTGAGGTAGGAGGTATTTCCTAGCTCCTTCAAGACCCCTGCAACTATTCCAACAACTAACTAGAGTCCCACCATACCATATAACCTTTCCTACCACCTGGTGTTTTGAGCCCTATACCCTGCTAGATCAGAAACCCAAAGAAAAGAGGTAGGCAGACACTGAATTCTACATAGAAACCTCTCCCCAAATTAAGAAATCTATAGTAATAGAACTACTAATAGGGTACTCGACTGCTTCAGCAATCAACTTGATTTTTAAGGGCTCAAAGAAGTTCAATCACCAGTTTTGTTCAGAGTTAAGATATCCACAATATTTAACAACTAGAAAAAGACTTAAATTACAGATTGTCATGTGAAAATAAAGCAGGCTTGATTTGAACTGAAGTTATTAACAAATTTCTTACTTAGAAGAAATTCAGTTTTCTTCTAAATAATCCTGCCTCACAATTGCTCATTAACCTGGTGATACAATTAAAATGACAGTATCCGACTGAACACCAACCTGTATCCATCTCGTCAACACTGTTCAAGAAGTCATCTGGGGTTCGAGGGACACTGTAGCTACTCATGCTCAGCCCACTGTCTGTGCTCTCATCTCGAGAGTGGTAGGTGCCACTATAAAGAACAAGAGGGAAAGACTGGTAAAAAAAATTGTTTAACATGATTCCAAGGTGATAAGAAACACCAGCTGAGGACCAGCAGGAGTTTCCAAGAGGATCAGTGAACATTCCGGTGCCAATGTCCAGACCCAGCACCCCCTTCCAGAGCCTATTCTCAGCTCACCGCTGTGAAGTCACAGACCAGTTAAATCCTAATTGATGCTGGCAGCTTTAAGGGGCCAAATCCCTTTCAGTCCTGGGCTTGGTGACAATAAGGGGGAAAGACACCATTTTTCTAGTTGACAGAAAATTCTTGGTCGAGGTACTCTTTCTGTAATGCCATTTGAATCTGGGCAATCTACACAGCTTACCTGTCTCAAGGTCTTAAGTCCCCTGAGTGAGGGAAGCACAGGTCAGAACAAACTCCAGGTGGGCGGTAAGACAGGTTCACACTAGACTCAGGTAAATTCCTAGCTTTCATGCAGGGAGTGTAAGCCAAGGAAAAATCAACCCAAAATAAAGAACCAGAATTCCTTTTTGGACTGGGCCAAAACAGATGAGTCACTGCTGATAAGAATTCCAGAAGTATAATCTCTGCTTCTATTTAGAAGCAGAAAACCAACACCTTAGTAGAACAGAGGTCTTATAATACAACTGAAGGAAAAAATTAAAAGGCAAATAAAATATGACAAAGTACTCACTTAAAGGAGAAAAACAGAAAAACCAGAACCCAGACAATGATTTGTCCTATGTATCCCTAGACCTTTACTTTCATAAGTATAATGCTTTCCTAAGTTGGCACTGACTATAAAATTTTGCAGTTCTAGTAATTCTAGTAAGTTAAATGTGAAATAAAGGCAATTGTTAGCCTAATTTTCTCTATGTATGCTGTCAACTAAAATTTTTCCCACAGCTTGGAAACTTATGCGGCTGTATAGCTTACACAAACATTAAAAACAACAAAATGACTAAGCTTTAAAAACTAAAGTTTTAAACAGTTTGTTCAAGGTCAAAAGCACTAAATTTCTTCCCTAAATTACTCAATGCATTTGCCTTGTCCTCTTTTCACTCTCAACTCTGTTTCTTGCAACCACTGGCTTATTCTAATCCTTGTGCCAGATTTTGGCCAGACTCAAAGGCCTCACACAGATAAAAGAAAATACAAATTTGCCTCTCTGAGACCATCTGTATACAATGCAACAACTTCGGAGAAAACCTCAAGATGTGGCTTGCTTTTATCTTGCCTGCCCTGAGCCCTAGTCATCACTCTATTCCCCCTGCTAAGCTTGGGCACACATCAGACACTCAAGACTCTGTTACAGAATAGCTGATTTACACAGTTGTGCAGCCTCATTCCAAGTCACAGGAGTAACACATCACTTTCCCAAGAACAGAGTTCACAAGGACAGTTCCATATAAAGCAAGTATTCCTATAGACACCCACTTTTCTGTGTGTCCCCACACCCACTCAATAATCGTGCCCTCAGTATCTGCTACTGACCCGCATGCATTAAAATAGGCTCTGAGGATACAAAGCTTACATCAATGCCACCATCCCACTACCACCTACAATGAATGTTTTCTAAATGGCTCCCCATTAAGAGAGATGAGTAAACACATTACCAAATCATAGACAAGGATTACATGAGACAAGTGCTTTCAGAACTCAGAAGCGGGGGCTTGGAAATACAGCAAAATAGTTTCACAGAGGGGTCAGCTGAGCTGGCTTTGGATAATCTTAGAAAGAAAGAGAATGTTGCCCTGTCAAAAAGCGTCAACTCCATGGCAAGGTAGGGGACTGTGTGTTCAGTATATAGAATACATATGAACCCAGTAACAGGCAATGGGGAAATCATCAATAGTATTTGAAATGGGAAATGTTCTAGCCAGATGTATTTTAACATAGGATTCTGCCCTTAAATTAATAACACTAATGAGTTGTCACTTTCTGTTTATCAGAAGACAAAATCTCACACTGTAGTGTAGTGTAGTAGTCATCAAAATATATAATCAAGAATCCTCACAAATAGCTATTTGAAAGTTATGCATGCAGTGTATCTATTTTTCTTTACAGTCCTGCTTTAGCCCAGGATCAACGCAGGCTGCCTTCAACAGAATAGAATAACACTGATTTTAAAAAAAAAAATCCCATGGCTATGAGTTTTCCAAAATAACCCCTGTTTCAGATGAGAACTATAATCTTTTATACATCTACACTCGATTTTTGGCAGAACTTAATGCATTTTAGAATGTCTTCAAAGTCTGAACCACCCATAAGGCCACCAACACTCATGTTAAGACTGAGCAGACAATGTGAAAGTCTAATGATCTAAATATTTTGACAGTATAAGGTATTTTTCCTTAAGATCTCAAAATTTTCAATTTAATTAGTGAGAATTGAAGTGTAACAATATTTTTCTTAAACTGATCTACCTTTTAAATATATTGTTTTTTTTTTTTGAGACTAGGTGTCGCTATTTTTGCCTGTGGAACCGCAGGCTCTCGTTGCCCAGGGTACCACGGACTCAAGCCATCCCCAGCCTCAGCTTCCCAGGTAGCTGGGATTATAGGCGTGTGCCACCACGCCCAGCTGTTTTTTTGGAACCAGGTCTCACTACGGGCCCCAGGCGGGACTCGAACCGCGATCCCTGGCCCCGGCCGCTTCACAGGCTGAAGCTTACAAGCACGAGCCACCGTGCCCGGCTACCTTTTAAATATATTGTAAAAAGTGAGTTATTGCAAAGCAGCTAGCAAAAAAGGCAAAAGTATGCAGACAAGAAATCATCTGATATTTGAAAAATCTGAACCTCCACAGATAATGTTATAACCCAGGAGAATAAATTTTAGTCAAGTCCTAATTTTACATGGCTTTCTAGACAAAGACTATGACCTGTTTCAGCTTGCACAGTTTGCAACACAGCATTATATTTAATAACACTTCTGCAATCTACCTGAAACCCAAGATTTGTGGCAATTCACTAAAAAGCATCCTTAAGCTATGTTATTTTCAAATACTACCTTTTCTATTAATGCATCTCTGAAAGAGGCACAACTTTACATTATTAATGCATCTCTGAAAGAGGAACAACTTTACATTTTGTCTCCTTGGACCACAACCCTTAAGAACACAACGCCTCACAGAGCTGCTGTGTGAAGTACTCAGGTCAAATATTCAGGTGGAAAATTCCTCCCAGTGATTCCAACAATACCTAAGTAAGTTTAAGATGCAGTTCATTTGCTTTCACAGAGAGGCATTCACATGTTCCTTCATGATTCTGTAGTTTTAAGTAACTGTTAGTCAACAGCACAGGCAAAAGCACACACGTGACTGTGCATAAGCATTCCCTCAGCAAGTCTGAACAGCTCACTTCCTCTCAGGAGAAGCTTTTTAATCCCCCACTTTTATTTTACTTGCCATTTATAAAGAGATTCATTTACAGCTACAGGTTTTGGCCACACAGATGTTCAAACAGCTCATTACAAGCATGAAGAAGAATCATCTGAAAGCTATGATCTTTTTCAGACACTGGCTAGGGGCAATTCTCACCAACCTGTTAAGAAAGGGGTCTGAGCTGCTGGTCGTCATTGTTCTCAGTTCCTGAGATATCCCAGGAGATGACACTGGATTTTGGGTCCCACCATCCTGCTCCAGAGCTGGCAACTGGCTACGTAGGGCCAATTCCTAGGGAAAATAAACAAACAATCATAAATATAGTCAGTCTACTGAGGAACAATTCTATTGTTAAGAAATAAAATACCACCATGGTAACTGTGTATAGAACAAAGTTGACATATATTAACATTTATTTGAAAGTTTAATAAATTTCCGAGTGAAAAAGACCAAGTTTTCTATTTAAAGTGCCTAAAAGTTATATAAACTGAAAATTTACGTAGTTTTATTAACCCCAAAATATACATACAATTTTGTTGCACTCTGCTAAGCTCTTTTTAACAGGCATTCCCAAGTTGCAAATCCTCCCACTACTCCCCAATCACCCCTTTGTGGTAGAATAGCAAGTTTGGTCTTTAAAAAGTAAAAAAACAAAACAAAAAACAGGACCCCCAAGTCTCCTACCACAGTCATTAACAGTTCTTCAGGGGAGCTAAAAATTCCTAAGTAGGATCTGCTAATCAGGCCACTGCTACACTGACAGCCTGGCTCTCAAATCCTCCACATTACAGGGTTCAGCCTTGTGTGCTCAAGGTCTCTTCAGTCTGTCCAGGGCCAACACCTTCATCACCACTCTGTCCTTTCTCATCTTTTCATGTGCTCATTGTTCCCTTCCCTGCAGACTCACACCTGCCTCTGCAGTACTCATCTTGGCAAAAGCCTCTCTCCTCTCCTTTCACATTATTTTGATTTGAAATATGGCTTTTCATCATAAAGAAGACTCAGATCTTTCCCTGAGAGGCATATGTCTCCAGTCCCCTTCTTCATATAGTTACTGGGTTCAGAGAGAGTGGAGATGCTCTACTAGCTCTCCACCACTTCCTATGAATTCTCCCTCATGCACAAGCCACTTTGTTATTCTAATTCCTAACTTCTAGAAACACTATTCTTTAAACTTGCTTTCATAACCAGAGGATAATGACAGAATACTGAGGCTCTGCTGTGCGCCAGAAAGATCACTGCAAACGAGATAAGGAAAACCTCTCTCATTAACCGTCCCTAAGAAAACTTAGGACTAATTTACTGCAATGACCTTGTGAGACTGACTGGCTGGTTTCCCTAATCAGAGATAGGAACCACCTGCCTACACTCCCCCTTCCTCAATTACTCTTAGACTTTAGAATGTTAATTGTCTCTCAGGTTTGTCTGTCTTCTTTGGAATTCAACAGACCCTCACCCTGTGTCCCTATAAATACCCCTTTCTTTTGTTAATAAAGTTGTCTCATGGTTCATACTTCTTCCATTTGACACCCCGGCTGTGGCTGGGCAAATCTCTCCTCCTGAATTCATTTCTCATAGCTTGGGTCTGAGGGCCAACAAGGCTCTATGATGGAAAACCTACCACCACCAAATTTCCCTAATTAACAATCAAAATCCAGCATTTTCTTCAATTATGAAAGTAAGAAACAGTATTTAACGTCCTGATGACTTTCCACCATTGAAGACATTTCTCCTTGAGAGCTTCTTTGGTGGTTCTAGCAGGGGAGCACAGCTACTCATATACCCTCGACCAAAGAACAGTCCATCTATATTCCGGAAAGACCATCCTCTTGGATCAAGCACACAGCTTCCAGAGGGACACACATGGAGTGGTGAGGAGAAAGGGGATACCCACCTAGTTAATCAGATCACCCTCACATCCTGAAGACATTTTTTTTTCTCATCACAAGATAACTAAATTCAGGATCCAGTCACCTGTGCTAATTTGGGATTAATAAAACAGGTATATTTAAAACAAAAAAAGGAATTTATCCATGCATAATTAAAAAGATAGCATAGTGTCAATTAGGAAATAGGACAAATTATAAGTCAATTAGGAAATAAGCCCCAATTTCCCACTGGCTAAAGAATCCTTTGCTATAAACCTTAATATTATAAAATACCTGAAGACATTTCTTATGTTCATGACTATATTAACACTGTTAACAGTTGTTATAAGACATGCTTCTCTAGTTTGGTATGTGTACTTTTTTTTTTTTGAGACTAGGTGTCGCTATTTTTGCCTGTGGAACCGCAGGCTCTCGTTGCCCGGGGTACCACGGACTCAAGCCATCCCCAGCCTCAGCTTCCCAGGTAGCTGGGATTACAGGCGTGTGCCACCACGCCCAGCTGTTTTTTTGGAACCAGGTCTCACTACGGGCCCCAGGCGGCACTCGAACCGCGATCCCTGGCCCCGGCCGCTTCATAGGCTGAAGCTTACAAGCACGAGCCACCGTGCCCGGCCTTGGTAAGTGTACATTATTAAGGGTAAAACCCAGTAACAAGACAGTACCCTGACTTTCTGGATTCCAATTTCCTTTATCTCCACCTCTCCCATCACCACTTCATAGCCACCAAGAGTAACTTTTATAACAGGAAACCTACCTTTTGAAAATATTTAATCATGCCACTGTTTCATGTCACTGAAACTACATTTATCTCTGAAGGACTGACTTCCATTCATAAAACCCATAAAATAATCTATCGTTACAGTTTGTGGCTCTCCTTGATGTTGCAATGATACTGATACCACATCTTGATTGTACTTCAATCATGAATTCCCTTGATCACATTCAGAAGTGACTTAGAAACACCATTCCAAAATCATACATGCATTCCTACTTTTTGCCCAGCTCCTACACAATCAGACCCCTATCTATTGGCCCCAACCTTCGGGAAACCAGGTTCTTCTCTCCTGTTTTGGCTCACTCCCTGTTCCATCCTTTTTTTAAGCCTGAACATGGGGCTAATCATTTGAAATACACACTAACACTTTTTAGACACCTGATCTATACATAATTTTATCTTAACCCAGTTAACCCTGAATCAATACTAAAATGTGCCTGCTTAATTTCTAGGTTTAGGTTGCTAATACTAAAGTCATACACCTTTTAGGCAATTACTACAATTGAAGGTCTCTGATTTTTTCCTTTGCCCTTGGTCAGATTTTTTTCTAAAGAGTTTCCCTCACATTCTAATGGTCATGTTCCTAAACCTGTTACAGTTCTCTTGGGTCTCTACTTATTCAAGTCCATTTCCAACTCTCTCCCATTTAAGCAACAACAGCAGGCCAACCTGACATTTTCTGGCTCTTCCTCATGCTCCTATCTCCTTCCAAGCTGTCATCATTTGTAATCATCTTTATAACTGGAGAGTTGCCCAGTTATATTCTCTGGGTAATCCTCCAAGATGTGAGCCCATTTCTACCTGCGGGCTGTTAAATGGACAGGTGACCCTAAGCATACAGAGGTCACACAATGTTTCAACTATTCTTTATTTCTTCTCTGTCCCTTAAGGACAAGTGAAACAAAATGAACTGTTTTGAAATTAAAGCAATAATTTATAATCTGTAATATACTGCCACTGTTAATATATGAGAATATAAACAGAAATTAATTTTAAAAAGATAGGTTCTGGATAAGACGCTTAAGAGTTCCGTGATGAAATTGTAGGTTATCCAAAGTATGGGAGTGTTTGAAAATACCTTGGAAAAGCCTCATTTGTTATCTCTCAAAGAAGGCATTCTCCTGGTTGTATGCACCAAGCTTTGAATTCCTTGCAGCACAAAGCATGTACATTAACGTTAAGCAGCAAGTCACCAATGAAATAAATAGCTGTATTTTCCATGTTTTTCACAACCATTTTCTTTAACCCCTTCTGATAGTTTCCACTTAGTCAATATTGTTTTCTGAGGTTAAAACCAACTATCATGACCAAACTCTTCATGTTTGTTATTTTAAATTTTGCTAGTTTCTTAATTCAAAACCATACCCCTCCCACAGAATACTCTTATTCAACTCAGTTTTAAAACCTCTAGTTACAGTAAGCAGAAAAGACTGACATAATGCTTGAAGCAAATTTTTAACAGCTTTATTGAAATATAATTTATATATAACATATTATATATCTATTATCCAAAAATGGATACATTCCTGCATGGCTCAGTATTTACTAAAGACAAAATTGCTGCAATTAAAGTTGACTTGAGAATGTCTCCTCCTGATGTCAGTGATTTTTACGTTAATGTTCATATCTGGTGAGAATATAATTTCTCTAGGTTTGATAAGAAAAATGAAAATATTACATTACTATTTTAAAGAAATGGTCAAAAATGGGGGAAACTGTGTATATAAAAAATAAAATATTTTGATTGACAGTTAACATGAAGACAGAGCTACCTGAAAGACTATCTCCCTAGGCTATTCTGGGGGTGGATTTCCACCATCAGTAATTATAATTCCTTTAATTTGTGGTCAAGGATTATAACCACAACTGATGAAATTAAGAATATTAGAAATACTGAGAACTTGTCTTAGAACTGTAAAGACCTTTGGTTATTGAAAAATAGTTACTTTAAGATTGAACAAGTGTGAGTTACATAATCTCAATTTTTAATAAAAATGTATTCAGAATAAATTTTCCAGCATTTAGAAATAATACAGATTCTTATATAGAATAAAACAATTTTGTTACAATAAAGTAACTTAAGCAAAACACATTTTGGAAGATTATGAGCAGTATTTTGTAAGTGGATAAATCTGGCACAGGTATTTTAAAAATAAGCCTTGGAATATAACTGGATTGTCTACAAAACTGATTTGAGTTGAAACATTTCATGTTGAAAGTTACATTCATCTCAAAGGAGGTTTTTTTTTTCTCTTTAATGCTGAACATTATGCCTAAAATTAGATTACTGAGCTAAAAATACAAATTTGAAGTCTTTCTTTTCCCAAAGGTAGTTAGAATAGTTCGACAGACTTTCAGAAATGGATAAGTAAGCAAATTATAGGAAATTCAGCCAAACTTTCATCATGCTTCTGTATTTCAAAGGTCAAATATTTCTTCTAGAATATCTGGCTTTTTCCAAATGAAGCACATATTTTTAGCTCATTTTCTTCTGTAATAATACAAAAATGTGGTGGCTTTTCCCACTGAGCTTGTAAATCGTAGCTAATCTGGGACAAATTTGGAGTCAGAGCTATCTGTACTGTAAGTAAAACCAATAATGGCAGTTTGGTCTGGAGGAAACATTCCAGGATGGTTTACAAAGGAAAACATAGCCATGCTTGCTTTAGTAGTAGACTTTTATGAACTCAGGAGCCAGCTATCAGCCACAGCGACTTTCTCTATTTCCCTCCTTTCATTTAAATGACACCATCATTTCCTATAGGGTAAAGAAAGACTCTCAGAAAATATTTACTTGGTAGCTGAAGTAATCTGGCCCCAGGTAAAAGTGATGTTTTGGTTGGTTCACATTGTGTAGAAAAAATAAGAGAATGGCAGTAGAATAGTCTTTAGTCTAAAAAGAGTATGAACATTTCTAGATTATGTTCTTAGAGTGTCCAAGAGAAAATCATATTTACACAAGTCAACTCAAATGTCCACTGAATAAATAACTACAGGATCCCTACAATGGGATACTAGCTAGTTTTTAAAAGGAATGACCTTCATACACACAACATAAATGAATTACCAAATCAAATAGGTGAAAACAGTTTTGGTTCCATTTATAGAAAATTTTATAAAATACAGTATTTACTACTTTCTAAAAGCAATTTTACCTGTGGCAAACATTAAACTATGTAGGAATATATTTATTTCAAGTAATATCGAGCACGATTGAGGGTTTGTTATTTCCCAGGTAATCAATTTGCTTAAGGAAGTTAGTTAAATGAGTGACTAGAAATCTAAATTCAGAAAAAGAGAATAACTCTAAGAATCTTATACTTTCTTTTACTGATAAAAGTTTATTTCAACAAAATTTAAATGAAGAAAAAAGTCATTATTTCCAATTGCTCAAGAGAGACCCTGTTATATCCCAGCCTCCAACAGTTTCAATAGTCAGATATCTCTATAATAGAGTTAAGAAAGCCAGTGAGTGCTTTGTATACATTTTGTTTCTTAGTGTTTGTCCATTTACCAAAGTATCTTTAGGAAGTTTTTGCTTTAAATGTGTATAGTGGGGACTCCTATGAGCAGTATGAGACAGCTCTGAATTCTGAAGATGCCTTCCAAAACAGTTTCAGCCAGGTGTCCCCAGCACCTGAGCACCAACACTCTTTCTGACAGAAATTTTGTTACTCAATTATTGTCTCAAAGTAGTAAGTTATTTTAGCATTTTTCAAATTATGGTAACTTTAATGAATAAAACAGAATATGCAAGGTGTGAAATTAAATCTCCCCACCCATACTTTATACAAAGATTTCAATGTATCTCTCAAAAATAAAATATAAGATACTCAAGGGAAAACACACAAATGAACGTGTTTATTCAATATTGGACTTCAAAGAGAAAAGTGCTAAGCCTTGAAAAGGTGTTTACTGGATAATAAGACTGCTTTTCTAGTGTCTGCTAACAAGAAGGACAGTTGGGTGCAGAGGGAGGATCTTTACTATCAGTAAATTTAGAAAACAGAGAGCAAGTGAACAATGGTATTATTCCGTTCTATTTAACTAAATCTATGGACACCTTACCAATGGAATCAAAGAAACTTTCAACATTAATACTATGGTTTTATAAATTCATTGAACCAGTAAGTGACCTTGATAAGAACTTATTACTACCCTTAAGGAAGGGCAACTATTCAAAATTACTTAATTTCAAAACATCTGTAATTCTAACTTCTATGAAGAGGAAAGCAATTATTTGCTCAGTAATAAAGATTTCTATTTCCTGGGTAGTTTCCAGATGAAGAATAACTTATAAAGGAAATGGAAACTCTTCATCAGTAAGAGGGCAGGTCAAATATTCGCTATAGAAGAAAGCTCTAGAGCAGAGCCAGGGTTCCAAGACAGATTAACGCACTCATTTAAAGGTAGACAGAATCAAGAGATGCTCCTGACTAAGTCTAAACTGCAGAGCTTAGACTTGCTGTTTCATAAGCATTAAGAACCACACTCTTAACCTTAAGAGAAAGTAAAAACATTTCACCTGCTGGACATGTCTTCAATTTAAAAAGGAGCAAATTAATGTATTATAAAGAGATTATAAATAAAAATATGAGCATTGAATGCTCACACAAATTTGATGATTTTATGATAACTTGGATGTACCTAGAAGAAATCATATTTATGATCATATTTATGATAACTTGGATGTACCTAGAAGAAATCATATTAGGAGAAATAAAGTCTGAAAGAAAAAGAGAGAATCCAAATGGTTTCACTAATATATGGGACATAGGAAAAACAAACAAAAGGCCAGGTGGAAACATCGTAACAAGCTAAAAAACAAAGTGAAGTTCACAATTTGGGGGGGTTGGAGGTGAGGGAGGTAATGATCAGGGAGGGGACAGCCCCAGGGATTACAAAGATGTGAAATAATTATCTATGTAATAAAGTATTTATTAAAGATACAGTAAATCAAAAAATTAGAAATTTAAAGCTCACAAGGACAATTAATTTCTTTCCTAAAATTTGTAAGCAAACCATAACAATTAAGGTGATAATTTCCCTCTCAAACTTTGAAGATATACGAATGATGCATTTAAACTTGTCATAATTTTTCAGAATTCTGTATTTTAATATCATTTGATTTACATCTTGGGATATTTCATTAAACTGACTCAGACATCCAAATATAGAAATCCTACTTTTAAGTACTTTATACACTTGGAAGCTTGGTATCTTCACATCCTAAAGCATACTATTATGTAATGACATGGATTTCATGTTGCTCGTTAAAACTCATCCTGTACTAATTTCTATTAGAAGAGTTAAAAAATAAAACTACAAACTATGGTGCTGGGTAGTCAAATACTGAATGAATTTGCCCCTTTTTTCTTTCATTCTTCCTGAATACATTCTGTGCTCTGAGAATGGAAGATTCTTTTTTGACTGTTTGATTATCCTAGTTACCATATTTAAAGTAATTTTCACATAAGGTATAACCCTTCTTAAGGTCAGGTAAAACATGTAGGATGAGAAAAACATATGCAAATGCTTCCCTAAAACAAACACCTCTAAACTCCACACATTTCACATACTTACTGACATTTTCCTAAGTGTGCCTAGTCAATACACTTTCAAGTAAAAAACAAATCAGGCTTTCATTCTGCACAAATGAAGTGGATTTTTAAAAAATCTACCTTCTTGCCTGGCTTACATAAATAAAAGTAATTAATTCAGTAATCTTACAAACACCATATAAAGTTAACAGAATTTGCATTACTTTTAAGCTTCAGCTTTTTGAAAGTTTCACTACTAAATAATTTTCATTGCAGCAGTATTTATACTCGTGTCAATTTAAATTCTCAGGGAAAAAATTGGTAACATTTTTGATATGGAGGAGTTTGTACTTGAACATAAATCTCATTTGAGTTAATTTCTGCTCTACTATTAGTTTTCACTTCATTTATTAGGAGTTAAAAACCTTTTATCAGGAACATTTTTGAGAAAAGACAAAAGAAATATCCTCTACTTTACAAAGCATACACAATGCTATTGTGCTCTTCCAGGTCAGAGTGACTATTCATGGGCCTGATGTTAAGTAATGCTTGTGCTTTGTCAGTAATGATGGCATTTGTGATATTCCTTTACTTAATCATTTGATATGTGAGACAAAGAATTGAGTTTATCTTCTCACATAGGTAACTGATGCCCTTGAGGACTAATCTGACTTAATCAGAATGGTGCTCCATGCTGGACAAGTGAAAAGTGTGAAAAGTATGAACAAGTGAACATACAAAATGAATAGAACCCTACCCAACTTCCCCTCCACAGCTGATAAGAACACAGGTGCTGAGTTGAGGACAGAAGAGCCATGTCTATTATAAGATATTCCACAAATGCTCCCATCCTCATGAGAAAAGTTCATAATTCCCTCAAATTTTGAGGGTCCCAAACACTGAGAATCTCTTTGCTTTCAAAAATAGCAATCTTCCCATGAGTCAGTTAAGTCCATGTTTAAGAGAGAAAAATGGCACAATCTTCCATGTGAAGATTTCTTCCCAGTCAGTGCACTCCTTGGGGTTCAATAGGACAATGTTACTAAAGCTAACAAGGAAACCCAAAATAGTCCCCAGGCAGACCATTCTCTTCGTTGAAAATTCTGATGTTGTTTTCCTGGAAAGTCCATTAGAAAGCAGTTTTCCTTGACTAGTAGTATCATTATGATTGTTAATAAGAATTTTCCATGAAGCCTACACAAATTAAAAAAAAAAAATCTGTGTTCTTTGTTTCTGATCAAATAATTAATTCCTGTAAATCAACTTAAACATTACTTGAAGTTATACGAAGAGAAATTAGCCATACCTCAAGGTTGACAGGATGTGCAATTGAGACGTAACACATTTCAAATATGGACTGAAAAAGAGCTCTGCAGAATAAAAATGAATGCTATGTGCTCCCTGAGAGAAGCAAATGGGAGCAGATGGTATACCTGCTGGGAATAGTAATGCTAACTTAAGGATCTGAACAGTGGCTCAGAGTTAAGCTCTAGGCTAATAGTCAGTGAGGACAAGTTTCTCTGGAGCACAGGTTTCTCTTTCCTAATTTAATGAAGCTGTTGTTTTTTTTAATGCTAAAACATCAGATGAGAGCCTACCTGACATTTTGGAGAATTTGCTGTGCTGGGATTGATATTCCGCATTGCCTAAGAGTAAAAAATAAGATGGATAAAAATTACTTTAAGCCACATGGTTTGGCTGTGTAGGCTGACTTACAAATTGCATCCAGACGTATCACCATAGAACAGAACTCCCAAGCTAGCCCAAGAAGCAGCAGACTGAGGAAGACAGGAGCCAATGGAATCACCACAAAACAAACTGAAACCTCAGAAAGGTTGAACAGTATTGAAGACAGGACAGCAAAACTCTTTAAGTGTTGGAACTCCAGTAGATTCTATACTGGTGAAGTAGGTTCTTTGCTTCTGAGTATTAGAGAAGCAGGAAAATTAGAATTTGCTATTTCAACGATAAAAGAAACTGCCAATGGAATTTCACAGAAAGTCAGAAGACTTAAAAAACACACTGAGTTTAAACTGATTGATAAAAAATCTTCCTAAACAATAGACTATTAGTATGAGAACAGTGCAGGTCTGTCACTTCAACATAAGAAAAGCTGACATAGTAAAGTAGTAAGAAGAAACAAAGAAATTACCTTCAAAGGAAGCAAAGCTATTCTGTCCAGAACCCATCACCCAGAGTAAGAGTGAGAATTAGATTTAGAAAAATTCTTTGAAGGGAGAGTTTTAAGTCGCAATATTTTGCCCACCAAAGGAAAAATAAACAAACAACTAGGCATGTTGTTTGGTACATGTGCCAAACATGTATGGCGTACAACAAAGTGATGAATGGCCCTTAAAAATTACCTTAAAAACAGTAAGACTAAGACATTAGCAATTAAACAACTTTTCTTAGTAAAGTGTCTTGCTTTTGCAAGTCTTCATGTGAAATTGGAACTTGTATTTACTCAGCCCATCTAATACTCAGTAAGAACAAAATGAAAAGCAACACTGAACAAAGGGTTTGTAAGACACATTCTCCCATTGTTTTAATTTCTCTAATGGCCACATAATGACAACCTCAATTTGGGCTACCTTGTTTTAATGACAGTTTTATTTACATGAAAAACATACCAGTTCCAGGTACAGTAAACTGTTAACATGCATCTTCCCTTTATCTTCTTAATGGGAGATGGAGAATTATTTTCTTCAAGGTCATTTGCTGATATTATACGTTGGCATAAATCCTGATACCTACTGGGGCTCACTTTTAGTGCAGAAAGAATTACACTGACAAGATTGCTGACAGCACAATTTAAAGGTGAGTCTAGGATTTCATAGTACCAGTTCCTCAAATCTCAAGTTGGAGTTCAATGATAGCATTAGTTCATGTATTTTCATTAACATTCAACTAATATTTTTAAAATTCAGTCTCTACAAATTAAAGCACCTTGTTAAAGTGCCACCATCTTAGGCTAGAAGTGTAGAATAAAATGGCTTTTTTTTTCCCATATAAACTTTGTATGCTATGATTTTGGTGGAGAAAAATACCACAGATTCATGTATTTTATGTTTGTAAACAGAATGTTGAGGGCCCATTTCTAGACCTTAAAAATCACTGTTAAATTAGGTGATGGTGGTGGGGAATGGGGCAATAGAGGGAACCACACAAGAAGTGACAGTTTATATGTAGAGAACAGAACTAGAGAAATGGAAAAGGAGATTTTATTTTCACTGTCACCTTTTGTATGCTTTCAAAATTGCACATTTTAATCAACCATTTTCAAAAATTGCATAAATTTTAAAATACGCTACTTAAATGATGATAGGGTTAATTCCCCCATATTTAAATTTAGACTTTACTACTTCAGAAACAAGTTAAAGGTGAAAACAGATTTTGAGGTAAGGGATTATCTATTCTAAGGGGAGATAAAGACCAATACTACTTTCTGAAAGAAAACTGATGGAAATGGTTGCAAAGATGTTAATCTCTTTAAGGCCAGAAACTATCCTTCCCAATAAAAAAAAAAAAGTCCACAGGACATCATTTTAAAGCACTTTGGAATCTACTCAACTTGGGATAACTTTTAATGTTTCAAGAGCCACTTGAGATTCAGCAATGCTGAAACCTATTTGTATCATTTGAGAAACATCATATGGGTGCATTCACCTAAATAAATGATTTAAAGTAGATGTTCTTCCCCATGTGAAACCCAGCATTCCCAAGTCCAGGAATCTACAATTCCAGGCCTTTTTGCAGAAGCTTGCTGACCTCAATGATCAGGCCCAAACAGCTCTATATGATCAGGTTTACAAGCTATAGGCTGTGTGGTCAAAGGTCAATCAAGAAACAACTAAGACCAGGGCAGAGACAGAACATTTCTGTGTCTCTAGTTTGACAGAAAGAGCATTTCTCTGTAACCAATCAATGCTGAACTATGCCCGACGTTAATGCAGGAAAACATACCCCCAAAAAGTGGAAGGCTGGTTTCTAACCTGTGGCCTCACCTGCCGAAGCAGTTCTTGCTGCTTCAGTCGGAGCCTCTCTTTCTCCATCTGCAGCTGCTGCAGCCGCATCTGCTGCTGCTGGTTGGAGCTGCTGCTACCCATGATGCCTCCTTGTGGGCTCTGGGGGGCCAGCGGGGGTGGCTGCTTCACTGGAGCACTCTGACTGATTCTCTGGTTCATGGCTGAAATGAAACAAAAGATCTGTCCTAAAAAAACTAGTAAAGGGAAAGGAGGACTTAGATATTCAAGAGCAAAGGGGCTATTTAACACAAACTTTTTTGTAAAAGTCTGGAAATAACCTAAAAATCCATCAATTGTTAGTTTGTTACACAGTTTGTTACTGCTTTTGCTGGTATCACCTTTATTACAAGATGTGAGGCAGCCACGCAGGAAAAAGAAACAAGGGGCAGCTCTAACACACAGTGACAAAGAAAGCACAGGACAGAAGGGATGGGGTGGGGTGGAGGAGGGGTAGCAGTCGAAGAACATACATACTCCATGTCCAGAGAATGTGAACTGAAAGACAGTTAAAAGACCAAATATATTCAGTTAAAAGTATATCCCCCCAAATAATCAACACAAAACATTTTGAGCAGGAAACTTAAAGTACAAAAAATACTTCATATATACTTTAAACAAGAAAAAAAATACACACTTTTAATAAAGAGTGTTTCAGTGAACTGAGGTAGGTAGAGTATCATTTGCCTACATGGATCTGGATAGCAGAGACTGGTCTCTGTAACAACAGTGTATACCCAAGCACACGGTCCAGATAGTCATTATTTTTCTATAAACTATCTGGCAACCGGAAATGGACAAGAGTGTTATACTAATGAATTCCCGTCAGTGATATAACATTGGACAAACTGTATATTGTGGAAACCGCAACGTGCAGATGGAAATACTGTTTTGTGAAAATGCAAGAATGAGATCTCGCTGCTTCAGACACATATTCAACTTTTTAAGGTGAGTTCTCTACCAAATGTTCAATAGAAACTGAACAGAGAAAGCCTCAGGCCCAAGTGGCTTCCCTGACATTCAGGCAAGAAATGTTAGCAATGCTATACAAGTTCTTTCAGAGGACAGGAAAGAGAAGACTTTGCCATGTGTTTTAGCAGGCTCCCCACACCCCCCAAACCTTATAAGGACATTATCAAAAAAAAAAATTTACAGAGCAGTTCTCTCATGAATGCTATTACTGAAATCCCAAATAACATTCACAGGTAACTCTTGTGACTTAGTGGTCCCCTGGTCACACAGGTGCTCTATGGGGATGTGCCCATGTCTTCTGCTGTACCCACCAACTGCTAAAGGTAGGCTCTCCTTGGAGACCGAGTGAGCAGATCTCCCCACAGCTCTCCATTTTGGTTACTGATGTTTTTTAGTCAAGTTTACTACTTTTTATTTATAAATTTGGACCTTTTTATTTTATTTTTTTAAGATCTGAGAGTACTCCAATTATGAAAAACAATAGCAGAGACTCTGGCTAGTGCTACCATCACAACATTTCTAAATAAGTTATCTACTCACTGAGGCAAAACAAAAGGGATTATGTAAGACATCTTGAAACAGTGTAATTCAGGATGTTCTATTTCAAATAACTGCTATTTCCATTGTGATTTCCATTTAGCTCATGAATTATCTGGGTGTACATCCTTGAGATATTTCACTTAGGTGGATGTAGTCAAATTATTGTGGATAAAGCCACCTGAAATAATTTCTCTGTGTGATATAGCCATCAGTTAATCATGCAGGTTCTCTTCTCACATTGTGCCTTTTTTTTTTTGAGACTAGGTCTTGCTGTTTTTGCCCATGGAACCGCAGGCTCTTGTTGCCCGGGGTACCACAGACTCAAGCAATCCCAGCCTCAAGCAATCCCAGGTAGCTGGGATTACATGTGCATGCCACCACATCCAGCTATTTTTTTGGAACTAGGTCTCCCTATGGGCCCCAGGAGGGACTCGAACCGCGATCCCTAGCCCCAGCCGGTTCATAAGGCTGAAGCTTACAGGCATGAGGTACCGTGCCCGGCTCACATTTTGCTTTTCCATCACGTTTACTTTCCATTCACCATCCCTTCATCCCCAACAGGTAATCTAAGCAAACACACATAAACCTCTGAACTACATGGTAGCATACCATGATTATTTTACTTCACTCTGCCATTTTTCTACTAAATAGTTGATTAGTATACCACTCAAGCAATTTCCTGTTATATTTTTGTGATTACCAAAGAGTACTCATATATTATTTCATACTTTTGCTTCTCTATAGTAGATTCCTTAATGGGCGAGATTACTGAGCTAATGGTAACAACATTAAGTAAAATGCTAACTCTACTTCTCATTCAAACATAAAGATTTTGCTTTGCTGTATCCCTACCAGTAATGTCTTTTTTTTCCTTCATAGTATTGCCAAACTTCTGGATTTTTGCCAATCTGAAAAATGAAAATGGTATCACAATGTGATTTTACTTTTCAAAGTCTTATTGTAAAAGTCTGACCAAATTTCGTATTTTAAAAGGTCATCTGTATTTTTTATGTGAACTGAGTTTGTATTATCTTCCTACAGAGTTACTGACTTTTATTTTAGCAATCTTTATACATTAGATATAAAACAACTTTGTCATTTAAAGTTACAAATAATTTCAGCTTCTTTTCCCATACAAGAATTTAAGTAGTCTAAAGCCAGGCACGGTGGCACACGTCTATAAGCGTCAGCCTATGGAGCACGGCTGGGGCCGGGGATCACGGTTCGAGTCCTGCTCAGGGCACGTAGGAGACCTAGTCCCAAAAAATAGCTGGGCATAGTGGCGCACGCCTATAATCCCAGCTACCTGGGAAGCTGAGGTTGGGGATAGCTTGAGTCCGTGGTACCATAGGCAACAGGAGCCCGCGGTTCCACAGGCAAAAATAGCGAGACCTAGTCTCAAAATAAAAATTAAAAAAAAAAAAAAAATTTAAGTAGCCTAAGTTACCTATCTTTTACATAATTTGATCTGTGTCTCTACTCCCAGGTAACAGAAGTTACCCACCCATTCACCCATCCATCCATCCATTCATTTTTGAGACTAGGTCTTGCTGTTTTTGCCTGTGGAACCGCAGGCTCTCATTGCACGGAGTACCACAGACTCAAGCAACCCCCAGCCTCAGCTTCCCAGGTAGCTGGCATTACAGGTGCGCGCCACCACACCCAGCTATTTTTTTTTTTGGAACTAGGTCTCGCTAGGGGCCCCAGGCAGCACTCGAACCGTGATCCCTAGCCCTGGTCGCGTTATAGGCTGAAGCTTATAGGCACTAGCCACCGCGCCCGGCCTATCCATTTTTTTAAATTTAGAAATAACATGATCATATTTTGAATATCTGGCAGTTCAGTGTAATTCATTTGGGACCTGTCCTGGTAGGCAGCATGAACCAGCCTACTTTATCTTTCTTTAAGATTATCCAACAGTCCCAACACCTTTGTGTGATGTTCATTCGCCTGCACTCATCTTTATCAAAGAGTAAACTTTGCAGCTGGATCATCATCTAGTCTGTTCATTAACTACTTTTGTACGCAGTGCCACAGTTTTCATCACAACCTTTATAATGTTTTAATAGCTGGTAGGGCAAATTTTGATTTTTTTAAAAAAGGTAGTTTATTTACACTGTGTTATTATCTAGTTTAATTGCATTGTAGTTAAAACAAGGCTGTTGTACACTGATTCTTGAAATTTTTTACATATGTCTGACTGGATATGGCCCATCTATCTATCTTGTTTTTGTACAGGCCAGGGCCAATAATAGGCTGTGTGGTACGTCTGGTTCTCACCACTAAGTCTGTTTCTGATTTCCTCTCTTGTTCTTAACACTGAGTTGCTGATGTTGAGCTGAAAGGTCCTGGACCCTGGCTGGGCCTAGCTCTGCACTTGCTTAATATTTTCTGTGCTTATTTTCTGACCCACAGAAAACATTTTTTAAATGTATGACACCCAGTTACATCTTTTTGGTTATTCCATTTTAATATTTTGTCTGGCAAGAAAAGTATGTCAGAACAGGACTCACTGTTCCATAATGTACAGTCTTGTTAACTTTCTCCCCCAAACTACCACAACCTTATTTATAAAACATCTTTATATAAAGAAATAGCTAAAATTTTCCTAACTCCATTTTATAGTTCAGAATTTTATAAGGGAATGGATAGGGGAAAAGCCAAATGTTTTGAGAGCTAAGGTTTGCCAATAAGCAATCAAGCACCTCAAAAGTCAGCAGTAGTTCTACCTTCCTCTCACCAACATTACTATTTGACAGACATTCAAGTACAGCATAAAAAAATAAGGTTTTTGGAGTCAAACAAACTATTTTCTCAACTGCACCATGGGATTCAAATCACCCTTCTTTTGGAGTCATTGTGAGGATTCATAAGATATGGAAAACATCATACAGATGCTCTATAAAGCTTAGTCTCTTCCCTTTCCCAGAATAGCTTTTCTAACCTTTAAGAGAACCACTCCTATAGATAATCATCCTAGCCCAAATTCCCATCCTTCCTTAACCTTCCTTCCACTTAGCCATGTCAGTCTTTCAACAACTATATGATTCACAGAGATATCTTTACAATACTGAAATGGGAAAACAATACTGAAATGGGTGATCCAGTAGCCTTAGTTCAATTCCTTGAGATTCTTTCTCTTGGGGATAAGCGCTCCTGGTACTACTGCAGGACACTCAACATTTCTGAATAGTAACAGTTTACACATTGTACTACATCCAGCTTGATAATACTTAAATCTGAGATTGGGTTTAATGTGAAACTCTATTAACTGATGTGAACATCTCAAACTGAAGCCTAGAGCAGGAAAATACTTTGGAAAAATTGCTTTCAGGTCCAAGCAGTTGAGTAAGAAAATAAATTTATAAAACTGAAAGGAAATATCCATTAAGAAGTTGTGGAGTGTGGAATTATAAAACATAAGTGATTTCAAAACAAATTCTAGAGCTACACCCTGTGAAATATTTTCTCTATTATGAAACATTAGGTAAAGCATTTGAGCATTTTCATGCCATATTCTCATTACAGAATTTAGTAAGCTAATATAAAACAATGCATATTCTTTATGGGAAAAAAAGCTAGATGATAACAAAGTCAAACAAAAGTAAAAGGTAAATATCCTCTTCCCACTACACTACCATCATTAGAAAGCACAATATCAAACACCAGTGAGAGTGGCCAATATGGTCTTTTTAAAAAAATCTAAGCTTACCTGAGTATTCACAACCACAAAAAAGGAAAAACAGTTTATCAAAAGATGGCAAGAGAACAACTCTGCAGAACTGCACAGTAATTAGTAGAAAAATACTGAAGAGAAATGGCTTCTCTGGAGAGTAACAGTGAGCACTCTGAGTTGTGTAAATGCCATTACCTACAGATAAAAGTAATGCTAGATGAGGCTGCTATAGAAAGAACTGACTTAAATGACCAAACAACCTTGTTTATCTACTGAAGCTGGAATTTATTCCTTTCCTGAAGCATCCTTTTCTTTACCTTTTGAGTATCTCAAACACTTCCAACAGAGCACTCCATCCACAGGAGGTGCAGCAAGGACCCACAAGCAGGCAAGATACAAAACAGTCTTTGTTTCCCAGGAAATGGGGGCAGGGCAGCTA
The DNA here is from genome assembly GCA_004024945.1 of Uropsilus gracilis. Taxonomy (NCBI): domain Eukaryota; kingdom Metazoa; phylum Chordata; class Mammalia; order Eulipotyphla; family Talpidae; genus Uropsilus; species Uropsilus gracilis. Next base: position 51,910 of record PVHY01010064.1, read on the forward strand.
GAAAAGCAAAGCACAGCACTACTAAGTTCTTTCCCTTCATGATTTGCTACAGAATCACACATGCCCAATTTCGATAAAATCTCTAATAAGAGAAAAGACTTCCTAAAAGTGTAACAAAAAATTTGAAAATTTACACAATCATCTATATTTGAAACCTGGGAGCCTGTGCTTCCTGCACTATGCTTTACAGCAGCAAACCACCAACCTAAAATACCAGACCACCTTCTCAAAAAAGGAAGGAGGTTATCAGTCTGAGTGAGTACCTTCCCAAATTTCATTCTAAACATATAAATTTTCAAACTTGACTGTTTTTAGATATATGACATTTATACCATAACTGAATATTACAAAGTTACAGATCGGTACTCAACCACAAACTTTGGGTTAATCTACCTAATTATAATAACCTCATAAAGTGTAGACCCAAAATTAAAGAAACATTTTGAATTCTGAAAACATCAAATCACTAACAAGAAAACACAAGTCTCAGACATAGCATATTTGCATATTAGCATAGCTGTGCTGTTTGACTGTTCCTGTGCACTCAAAGTCATAAGATGGGGCATGGTTAAAGGAGTATAGGCTTTCCTAAAAACACAAGCTAATAGACCACCTCTCAATCTCAAAACAGTAAAAGCTGAATACAAGACACCCACTGCTAGTTAAGTTGATTACTTCATTATCTAGTAGACTGAATCATTTAACAAAAAACAAACAATAAACCAACTTATTACCATAATACATCATATATTTAAATACAAAATTTTTTAAGTGAAAATTACTATTTGTATGGGTTTTATGGTATGTGAAATATCTCAACAATACTCTTTAACAAATTTCACGTACCATAAAACCCATACAATTAGTATTTTCATATATTCATAAAATTGTGTAACCATCAACACCCCCCCTGCCCCCCGCAAAACCCTGTATCCATCCTATTGTATACAGTATACATCCTATTGCCCTTTCCTGCAGCTTGGCAACCACCAACCCACTTTGTATCTCCCCCAATTTGCCTGCTTTGAACATGTCATATGGATGTGCTCAAACAATATGTGGCCTTTTGACTGGCTTATCTCATACAGCATAATTCACCCACGTTAGAGGTATGTAATATTTCATTCCTTTGTATTGCCAAACACACCACTGTATGGACAAAACAGCCTTGTTATGCCATCAGTTGTAAAACTTTCCCTTTTTGGCTATTATAAACAACAGAATGTTGCTATGAACACTCACGCAACAAGTTTTTGTGGAGACATAAGGTTTCAATTCTTTGGCACATATCCCAGGAATGGACTGGGAGCAACAAACCATGGCTGGGTCATATTGTTACTCCATGTTTAACTTTCTGTGTAAAGACTGAACTGTTTTCCAAAGAGACTGCAGAATTTTTCAATCTCATCAGCCATGTATGAGGGTTCCAATTTTTCCATATGCTGTTCAACATTTACTGTCGGCCGGGCACGGTGGCTCGTGCTTGTAAGCTTCAGCCTATGAAGCGGCAGGGGCTAGGGATCGCGGTTTGAGTCCCGCCTGGGGCCCGTATAGTGAGACCTAGTTCCAAAAAATAGCTGGGTATGGTGGCGCATGCCTGTAATCCCAGCTACCTGGGAAGCTGAGGCTGGGGATTGCTTGAGTCTGTGGTACCCTGGG
>PVHY01010065.1:0-53725 GCA_004024945.1 Uropsilus gracilis
GAGGGGAGGGGAGGTAAACCCTGGGGATTACAATGTTGTGAAATTTATATATAAATAAAAAAGAAAAAAAATTTAAAAATTTAGCTCTTTTATCAGTATCTGTTGGTTGGCTCTGTGTGTGTGTATGTGTTTGTGTGAATACACATATGTGTAATCCTTTTCTACTCTTTCTGGGTAATGGAAAAAATCAATTGCTTAGGCTAAAATTGCACTGTATAGCCACTTATTTAAACAATACCTGTATCTCCCCAAAGACCACATTAAATCTCTTTCACAACATACAGAAATGAAATAGGATGCTAGTTCATCCCCAGAGGGAGTATGAACAAAAGAGCAGAGTGGGGAATTCCTGGTCCCCCCAAAATTCAAAGAAAATGACCTTTGTGCAGAAATCTTTGCTGAGACTCAAACTTTTCTGCCTATGAGAATGTATTGCTGTCTCTATAATATTTTTCTTCTGCTCTCCAACCTCAACCTTGGTCAAAGAACACAGGGAATTAGAGGGTTTCAAATCCAGAAGAGCCACATCTTTATTTTTACAAATTAAGCTAACCTCGGAGAAAGAGATCTTCATTATTTAATATCTGTTGTTAAAATAAGTACCTTGGAAACACCTTAGTGCTGCTGAAGGTGGTTGGTTTATACACAGAATCATTTCAAGACATCACATAGGTTTACACATGCTTTGTAAAGACAGAAGTTATTTTAGACTAGTTTGAGAATGTTTAAGACTAGTTTAAGAACCAAGTGAGAATTTCTGCTAAGTCTGCGCAGTGCTGCTGGGTTGACAACAAGCACTACATTCAAACAAGCGACTCTCCTACAAGTAAGACAAAGAGGGCGCAGGATATGTAGTCCATCTTCCCAGATGCAGGAGGGCACAGTCATGTTGTCTGGGGTTTACTTGGGAAATACCCAGGGGGTTGTTGGCTCCTGCTTTGCAGATGGCTGAGATGCTTCCTGAAGGCCCGGGCTATGCCCACCAAGGGCAGAGACTCATCTGAGCTTGTGCTTCTTCCAGTGGAGGGCCCTTTACCATGGCCATGATGGGTATTCCCTCTTTGCCCCTTCAGGACCCTGCCCCACCATTCTCTAGTAACCGTTGACCTCCCAAATGTTATTTCTTGCCCTCTGGAGTTGTGTTGCTGTTGCCCAGACAAAAATCTCCATCAGATGAATAGACAAGCACAGATTGGGACATAATTACCTGTTCCCTTGACTCCCTCCCTGCTGATACTCTGTGAGATGTCAGTGCCTGAGTTCCTCCTCCGCAGATATTTATTCATGGGGGGGGTGTCTCCCTCCTAACCAAAGTGTCTGAGGATTCACTCACCATGCCCTTTAGTCCAAGGTCCATAAGGGATGACCCAAAGCTTTTGCTCATCCAAGACATAACCTCACTATCCCTCAATTCCCTCTCACCCTATCATATGTTCATAGAGCACCTTCATCATACATTCCTTAGTCACCTCCTGCCACTGTACCATCTGCCCTCTGCCAGGATGCCAACCTAGACAGTTTAATGCAATTGAAGGAGCTCTTGATAAGATAATGAAACCACAAAGGCAAAATGTGTCATTTAGCATGCATAGCCATTTCCTGTTTGCACACAATGACTCCAGCTAAATTTCCTTAAAATGTCATTTTAATAATGTGATATATGCATTGTTTCTTGGCATTTATGCTTATTGCTTATTTTTTCAGTCACTAACCAGGACAGATGCACTTTAATGAATACACCTGAAAAACAAATGTTGACACTTCTCCCCCGTATTATTTTATGTTGTGAAACATGGCAGGAAAACAGAAACTCAGTTATTGCCATCAAAGATTTTCAAGTTACATAGAATAAACTTAATGTATATAATGGTTAATATGAAGTAATTGAAGAGGTGGGATATTGAGGTCCACATTTCACTAGATGTGTGAATTTGGAAAAATGCAGTAGTTTCTCTTAGCTTTTATTTTCTTGTCTGTAAATGGGATTAGTTATGTCTATTTTACTGAGATTTTGAGATTACTTGAGCTCATAGTTGTAAAGTGGTTATTGTGATGTCAAGCACATGGTTAATGCTAAGAAAAACTAAGGGTTATGGGTACTTTTACTCCATTTGCATATAATTATTTATGGATCATAGGTAAATTTTAATCATTTGACATCCATAGTCTTAGTCAATTCAGGCTGCTATACCAGAACACCAAAGACTGAATGGTTTTCAGCAACAAATGTTTGTTTCTCACAGTACTGGAACTGGAAGTCTCAAGTTCAATGTGCAGGCAGACAGATTCCCTACCTGCTGAGGCCTCACTTCTTGGTTTGCTGATCACTGCCTTCGTGTGTTCTCCCATGGGGGAGAGCGAGGGAGCTAGAGTTTCTTTCTCCTGTTATGAGGCCATTAATTCCAAAACCTCTTCCTCATTCAAACCAAACTGTTACACAAAAATCTCACATTCAATTAACACTGGGCATTAGGGTTTTAAACATATGAAACTTGAATGATTCGTATAGTACATAACTTTTTGCAACTCTCACTGGCAGGCGATTGTCAATATTTGGTAATTTTTAAGATGAGAAAAATATATATCCAGGTTCACTTAATATTAGTAGGATAAAATTGCTGACATCTTGGATAGTTTTTATCCTTGGACACACTAACTACAACTTATCTATTTTAAATGTTGTAACCCCTTTAAAAGTTATTCACTTATAGGGTTAAAGTCTGAATTTCTCACGGTCAGGAGAAACTTAGATGTTTATATAAAACATTGACTTTATTCTATTAAGTCAACTTTGCAGCAACAGTTTATAGAAACATCTTGCTATAACCAGTATAGTCATGTCTAAAATCATAAATGTACAAGAGAGAGATGGCTTATTTGCAATAGATATTAAATTCATGCCAGAAAGATTCTGCTGTTATTTATTGTAAATTCATTCTCTTTGTTTCCTATACCCTTAAAGAGGTTTTACATGGCTCAGAAATGCAAATTTCATTTCAGAAGGTGTTTCATTTTCACAAAAGCTAATTTGCAGGAGGAAGTTGTGAAGTCATTTGGAAATAAAATGACTTTGAATAAGAAGGTTTAATTCTAGCTATTTGGAAGTTCTACTGACATGGTGCATTAGGTAATAAATATCATCCTAGGGATAGATGCTGCTTATTTAATCAGTCAAGGAGCTTTTTGAGCTGTGAATTATTTTCCTACTTTGCTCCCTGCTTCAGTCACATATGCAAAAAACACTTAGTACCTCTGTTCTCTGGCAGGCCGAAGCTGGTATAGATTTCCAGAGAGGGATGTTGACTTAGAGGCAGTTCAGAAATATACTAATCAACTCATAGAACTATGTCAACAGAATGAACATATTTTTATAAATTAAAGGTTCATTTATAGCAAAACAAGAAACAAAAAAGTAGATAAAAGGAAAAAGTTCCAGTCATTGAATGCATTTTTGCATTTTCCATATCTAGAAAAACTAAAGATTTCTACATGATAAGGCTACTATTATTGGCATTGTATACACCAAGTCCATATAAGTTTATCTCACTATTGGTTAGTTTCTTATTTCACTATATTTTTGTTAATGTAAATAATTTGTTCTAGCAAGTATCCCACTATTGGTTAGTTTCTTATTTCACTACCTTTTTGTTAATGTAAATAATTTGTTCTAGCAAGTGCTGATGTGGATGTGGAGAGAAGGGAATATTTTGCACTGCTGGTGGGAATGCAAGCTGGTCCAGCCACTGTGGAAAGCTGTGTGAAGGATCCTCAAACAACTGAAAATGGAACTACCATTCAATCCAGCAATCACACATCTGAGAGTCTACCCAAAGGTTACAAAACACTCATGCAAAAGGACACCTGTCCTCGAGTGTTTATTGCAGCACAATTTACTATAGCCATGATACAGAAACAACCCAAATATCCCCAAACAGATGAATGGATCAGAAAATTATGGTATATGTACACAATGGGGTATTATTTATCAATCAAAAAAAAAAAACAAAACCAAAACCAAATTGAATCATGTTAGCAGACATAAGTCAGAAAGAAAAAGAGAAATACTGGACAATCTCACCTATACGTGGGATATAGGTGAACTATAGGGAAAACAAACAAAAGGAAAAGGAAAATTTAAAGCTGTTAGCAGAACGAAAATATAGAACAAGAGGGAGATGGGAGTAAAATTGGGGGAGGGATGGGTCAAAAGATTAAGATAATGGTGCACAGGTGACAAGGTGGTGGAAGAACCTCAGGGTAGACAATGATGTATGTGTGTGTGTGTGTGCGCATGTGCGCACAATTAATTTGAAAATATAAAATTATATATAGAATCACATCCTCGAAGTGGGGAGGGAACACAGTAGATTAGGGTGGAGAGCTGTGAGTGTTGTGGGTATGGGTGTGGTGTGGTCACAAGACCTGAAGGGGGAGATCCTCAACCTCTAAAACATAAAGTATTATGCAAATAAACATGGTCTCGATTAAAATATGTCATATCGATGAATGTTTCATTCTTGCCTGATTTCCTTTTTTCCCTAATATTTCATTGCTGAAATATAATTTTTGGGCTAATATAGTACTAAATTTGCACTTATATACAAATTAAGAGTACGTTTAATATTTCTGTATGTAGCTTTTCAAATTTTTCTGGAGATTTTTCGTTGCTTCTGGCCAGGGTTTTTTCATGTGTTTTCTCTTGTATCATCATCTCATTCCTTTCTGATCATCATGTATTTTATTGTCTGGTAATCAAGTATTTAATCTTCTCACTGCACCATTCTCAGTATTTTGAAAAGAATCTGGAAATTCACACATAATGAAAATCTCTTGGCAGTTAAAGATTGAGCTTGTATATAATGTTATAGAGTGCTGTTACATACTTAAGCATTACATATTTAAGCACATGAATAATTATAGGTTATCATTTAAGCCCAGAATACAGTGGAAATTTATGTGTCTAATGCAATTACAAGGTGGACCAGAGTAATTTCCTGTTCACCACCAATGAGGAGTTCATCCTTGGTGCCTTGGAATTTTATTTTGCTTGGAGGATTTCCATTGATCTCTTTAGCTTACAATGTCCTGTCATTTACTTACTCTGCCAGGAAGGTATTTTCCAGTCTTACCTTCAAGAACACTGGTGAGTGAGATCACAGAAATTAGCAAAAGCATAGCTACAAATAGTTCAGTCTTCTTAAGGAGACACATGAACATCTGAAAGACAAGACAAGTGAGTTATTGAATGTGAGAAGTATGGATGCAGATATTACATAGCTAAGGAGGTGCAACTTAGCCAACATAGTGAGTTATTGAATGTGAGAAGTATGGATGCAGATATCACATAGCTAACAAGGTGCAACTTAGCCAACATTGCAGGAAACAATGAACCAGATCTGAAGGATAAAGGGAAATGGCCCCATGTGAGTGGAAATGACATCTATGCACAGCCTCCAAGCAGAAAAAAAAGTCTTGGGCATATTTGAAGATGTAGAGAAAGGAAAGTGTATCAGGAAAGAAGAATGAGATCATACATGGTTGAACTACTCATGCTGCACCCCCCCGGCCACTGGTTTGGTGGGTTTGTGTGTCTAAAAGGCAAAGCTGTTCCAGAGAGCATCAATGGATGAAAGGAATCTGCATACCCTCCCTTTCTTCATTTCCTCTCCTTAAATCAATCCCACTGAGAATGCACCTGTTCTCTGCCCAGTCTCCTTTCCCACCTCTTTCATAATTGTCCTTTTTCCACTTAGGAAAATAAAACACAGCTGCCACTGTCTGGAATTTTACCTTGGTGCAGTGCCCCTGGGCATAAGTCAACACTGTGTCTGAGTAGGAATTCTGGCAGAACCAAGCAAGAAAGACCAAAGGTAGTTTCAGATTTAACGTCTTCTGTCCAGAGAAGGCTTTGCGACAATGTCCGCCTGTCTGTCCATCTCACTCTCTCCTCCCCAACCACTGCTCCACTTACCTTCATCTGTCTGATATTTTTGAGCTATCCACTCATCTAGTCGTTAGTCCATCTTTATCTATTTTAGAGTTAGACTTCCAAAGTCATCTCTTAATTGGGAAGGCATATTAAGATATGTGTGTATAGCATATATAATACATAAATTTCTTGTCATAAAGTAATTCTATTTGAGATGATATCTATCTGGATAGGTATAAGATGTATATCTGTGTACATATATGTACATATGTATAAGATATATTTATAAGATTATATGTACACTATCTTACACATATTATGAGATGATACAGACATTTACCTTCTAGTCAACATTTGAATGTGCAAAGACTAATTGGATGCAAGGGGCTGGGACACCAAAAAGATAGATAGATAGATAGATAGATAGATAGATAGATAGATAGATAGATAGATAGATAGATAGATAGATAGATAGATAGATAGATAGATAGATAGATAGATAGATAGATAGATATTAATGATATGCCGATATGTTCCTGAAAATTTTCTTTCCCCAAGATTTGATAAAAATTTATGAAATTTATGAAATTTTTATCAGAATTTACATATTTAAGATCATTTTAAACTTATATTGAACATTTTAAATATTGATTTAAAATAGATTAGAATACTGCCTATTTTCCTAAGTAACATTAGGAATCAGAAAAACTGCTCAAAGGCTATTGTTGCTGGGCAAAGAGTTGGGGTCTTCCACACAGACCAACAGAAGCAATTGCCAGTGTGAGGTAAAAGAACAGAATGTTCAGTTGCAATACTTTGCACATAGTAGGATGACAGCACCTGTGTGGCGCTCAATTGTGTTAATTTCCATGGTCTTCTAACATCTTAATAAAAAAAAAAAAACAGCATAAATCTCCATTATTTCTTAAATGTCAGTGGAGTAAAGATCAACATCTCTTTCTCCTAAACACCATAATTAAAAGGCAGCAGAAAGAATAAACACCAGTGTGCAAATTTAGCCAATAAGAGAGACATGTTCAGTCATTCACTTTTATCAGTTTAGATCACAGAACTTAATACCTCATCAAACTGGGATGAAAACATGTTTAAATGTTCGTCTGCTTTGAGTGCTCTGGTTTTGTGAAAAATCAATGGCAAAAGCATCAAGTAGAATCTCCTTTCCTAGCTCATGTTAAAATGCAGGTCTCATTGCTTAAGTATTTAGGTCTACCAAGAACAATATGCAGAATATTAGGAAAAATCTTCCATCTTAAATTAGCTTGACTACAGTAAGAAAACTTCAGATGCATGTTGGTTTAGAGGATAAAACAAACATTTTTTTTTCTGAGAAGAATTGAAATTGTTATATGTAATGCCAGTTAATTTGTAGAATTTAAAGACACACATTTTGAATACTAATAAACCAACCTTGTGAATATGTGTGTCATCCTGCTTTTATCGCCATACTTCCTGCAAGTAAGTGCATTTCACAAAGCTGCAAAGTAGGAACCCTGGGTTAAAATAATTTAAACCCAGTGATATTTAAGGTTTTAAATCTTCATCAGCTTTGGCTTTTTCATTGTGAAGTGCAAGTACAGCTCTTACAGTGGTTTCATCCCAACAAGATGAATTACTATCAAGAGGACTATTTGTATCTTTGTTTCTACACTACTGACATGCATGCCTGTTATTAAATGATCCCCTTTCCTATAGACTCACTTTTCTCTTTCCTTCTTCTCTGATGTTTATGGATAGAAGTTTAGGAGATGTTATTTTTAAAATAAATGTGAATTTATGAATAGACACTACATATGTTACCCGATACACTAATTTAGATCAATTTTCCTATTTATATTATATACACACTTTTTAGACACAGAAATATGTTTTCTCTTGCTCTCACATTGTCATTTATGTCAATAATGATGATGACGATGATAGTAATAAAAATAATGTTACCATGTATTTAGTCTAAATTCTGTGTACAGGATTGACTGTCTTATGTCTATAATACCATTAATTCTTGCAACAAACTCTAAGATGGATATTAATTTCAGAAGCATCTTCCTCTATCTTGGACATACTCCTCCATTTATGTCAGCTTCAAGCATTTTAAAAACTGAAGTGATATTGCAGTACACCGTTTTATGTTTCTGGTGTGCATGGCTGAGTATCAACGTGTGCGCATGTACTATATGAAGTTCACCACTAAAAGTCCAGAAGCCTCCTTCACCAGACTATTAACCCCTTATTCCAATTTACACACCATCCTTCCCCCTTTCCATCTTGCAGCTACTAGATGGTCTTATAGTTCAAAATTTTATTTTTAAAATTATATTAACTTGTTTGCTTTTCTCATCTAAATGCTGTTTGAATGAGATTATACGGTATTTCTCTTTCTCTGAAATTGTCTTTGTCTTGTCTTACTCCCCTAAATATCATTCTAAATTTAAGCATTTTTACTTTAGCATAATTTCCTTAAACTGCATTCATATTAATATTAATGTTTCCAAAGAAAGGAAACTAGTAACTGTGAGGAAAATGAAAATGACCAACAGATGAAATATAAGGAAGCTGACATTAACTTAATTTGTAGTTCATCTTGACCTTGACAGCTCTGACAATAGTTTTGCTTTTCTCAAAATTATTTTCCTCTGTGGTAGAGCATAAAGGTACATTTGTAGCATAACATGAAGTATTTCCTTTCTCTAATATAAGATCAACACTTGCTAAGAAGTTGGAAAGTTGTTTTCAAAATCTACTGAAAAAGAGAGGGGATTGTAATAAAGTCCACAGTTTACATGGATCACATCATGTAATTGTCACACCTTCCTAGAGATGAGGATATTGTAACTTAGGAATGTTAAGTAATGTGCCTACCAGCGGCAGAGCCCTGGTTTAAATGCAAGCAGCATGCATTGGCAGTGCTGTGGTATTTATTTTTATTGTTTTTATTGCTGCTATGGTTAACGTTCCTCCTCCTGGTGCCAGTATTCTGGAAGAAAATTCTACCATTGAGGAGCAGAGCTGATACCAAAATAAACCATTCTGAGGTCCAAGAATGTTCCACAGGAGGAGCTAATGTTTAGACTAGACTAGACTGACTGACCAGCAGAGTGTGGGCAAATATAATATTGCACAGTGCCCACTGCATAGTAGAAATTCAGTAAATAATCACTGAATCAATGGATAAATGAATCAATGATTTAAATTCATCAAATTTAAATTGGTCTAATAGACAGGGTGTCTACATACATTTAAAATCACTGTGGCTCTTAGTTATAAGTGAATGACTAATGCCAAATATTCATTTAAATAGATACAGAAAAACACTGATCAGTCTGCATTCTGCTAGCTATCTATGCTTCTCCCTAGGGGCATTTGACAATGGGGATCCCTTTTTTAGTTGTTACAACTGGGGAGTGGTAGTATCTGCATGGAGTGAGAAGTGACTAGGGATGCTGCTAAATGCCCTGAAAACACATAGGTTAAACCTCTACAGTAATTACCTGATCTAAAATGTCAGTATCCAAGGAGAAATACTGCTGTAGATCAAGTACTTGTTTATCCCAGAAGCTGTGAAACCTGTGCCAGAATGAAATTTGAATTCTTTTAGCAATGAAGAAAGTAAAAATGACAATTATAGGCACAATCACAGTATCTGTCAGCGCTTGTGAGTACTGAATATGTATTTTCATTTCAATGACAGTTATCACCTAGAAATTCTATGGATATGTATACCTTGAAGAAGAAAACAGAGAAATAAAGACTAAAAATTATGAGAAAAATCATTTCTTCTATTGTGATGACCAAAATATTTATCTATGCTCAAGGATCCCTTACTTGGAAGTCCTGAGTTACTATATTATCATCTCTATGAGGAACTAGGATAATTATGCCAAAAGAAAGGCATTGTATTGTCTCCTTAATTTACACTTACTATTATTTATGACAGTTGGCATTCTATATGCCTCCCTTTCTTATGTTGTCATACGGACATTTACAATTCCAAGTCTTTCAACATGGTCTTGTGTTGCATGGAGAACCTAACATTTTTTTGCTCTATAGATATGTACTTTCCTGGAAGTAAGTGGGAATAATTCCAGACAGAATGTACACATGTTAAGGCAAATCATAAAGGAAAAATGGAAGTTTGCTCTCTATCATATAAAGTATTATACTTCTCTGTAAATCTTATTAAGTAGTGGGTTTGAAAAGTCATCTATGACTGAAATGGCATGTTGATGCTGAGCATATTTATTTGAGATGTTTTTCAATTGATGCTCAACTGGCACTTTGCAGTATTAGTTCTTCCATTTACTTGCAAGCTGAAGGTATTTTTTTTCAGTGATTCATGCTTCCCATCTTTGATGGATGAAAGGTATGCTAATAAATCTGCGATCCTCAATTGCTTTAATATAAATATTTAAGTGATAGCTCAGTATTGGTATTTCCCAGTCACCAAGGATCTCCTTTCTTCCATGCAGATTGCTTAGCTGAAGAAAGAATGCCTCTGCAATTTTTTAAGAAATAATTTTTGAGTATTTTGCCTATGAATTAGAATTTTTAATCTTAAATAATCTAATTTAACAGGTTAACAATTATTCTGTTTATGCAAATTGATTAGCCTAGGTTTCAACAAGCTAAATGAAAATAACTTAGTTTGAATATGTTAGAACGTATTGACTTTGTTAGTACCATGAGTATATTTTTACCTTATATGCAGTCAGATTTTAGTAATATTACATGCTAATGACTAGAGAGATCACTCAGAAAATTCACTTGTTTCCTTTGTATTTCCCCTTACATGTATTACCCATCACAGAAAAGCCAATATTTTATAGAGCAATGAAGAGAATGAGATGAACGAATCAGTAAGCTTTTTTTTTTAACTTGACATCTTTAATGTCTTTGGAATCTTTAAAGATCACTAAAAACTATTATATTTGCCTTTTTAAGAGTTTGAATCAAAAATGTCTGAGTCCTTTTACTAGAGTAGAAGCAATTTTTTATTTAAGTTGAATTTTTTTGTAAAGAAACAAATCTCAGAATGGAATGTTCTTCACACAATGTGAAGAACTCAGATGAGAATTTTTTAATGAAATTTAATTTATAAAAAGATCACTAAGTATTTCAAAGTATTCTCATAATGATTGTCTGTATCCAGAATTGAAAGTTCATGCAATTCAATTTGTGCATCTACATACATATATATAATGTACATAAAACATATATATATATAAAGCATGTATATATAAAAAAGGCATTTTATGGAGGAAAGTCTTGAGAAGCTTTTAGCACTTCATTGAATAATTTATAAGCAACAGTCACATCTGCGTTTGTCAAATGAAAGTGTGACTGTTAACAGAGAAATTGTATTCATTGTTGAAGTTTCTGTATTAACTTGAACAATGGAAAAGAATGAATTGTATGTAAGTGTTTCTTCCCATTAAATAAATGAGCAAATAATGTTAGTTACTTGCTTACTTTTAACACTCTGGAAAGATATAATTTAATCTTATATGACAATGGATTGCATTTATTGGACATTGTAAAGTCCTAAATCTAATGTGCAATTTTGCTCAAGCTGGAGGTAATGTGATTTTGAAAACACATTTTGGAAGCCTGTTTTGAAGAATATTCTTTGGTTTCCAATTTGTGGTACATGGTGAGAGTAGATTGAGCATTCCTGAAGCTTTCCCTGGGCTGTTCAACCTCCATCTTTGCCCTGATCTGGCAGGAATTTGGAACACAGTTGTGCATGTCAAAATAACACAAGACAGAAAAAAATGAAATGGGTGATTGAAGATGATTGAATGGTAAGGAAAAAGATGACTATCATGGAAAATGTTGGGAGATGGGTTGGTATCTAGGAAATGTAGCTATTTGAGAATTAGGTAGATTATAAAAATGGCTTTTAACTGTATGCTTCTATTTAAATATAATTATTAGTGAATAAAGTCAACATAAATCCATGAAATAGAAACAGTTCTGTTCTTTTGTTTTATTGTCTAGATAATTTGATTAACAAATATTAATGCTTCTTTAATATATGTAAATCCCTTAGAACAGTGTCTGGTGTATTGTAAGTATCCAATAAACGTTAACTATTATTCTATCTAATGAGTCCAAAGAGAGCACTTCTTTAAATTTACTTAATTTATACATGACAATTCTACATCACCAAGAGGTAATTTTAAAAATGAATAGAAGTCCACTTTCAAAACAATAATATAGCTTATATAAAATTGTATATCTACTCTGGTTATGACTTGATTTTTAACACAGAGTGCAATGTCAGTTTCTGATTCTAAAGGAAGATGGTAAGAAGAATTTTCATCTCTTACACATTAAGTCACTCTTCTCCTTCCAAACTATGATCTTGAATTTAGGAGCCAGGCTGGCCAGAGCAAGTGTCTTTGACAGGTACTTGTGGAGCTAGAGGTTCTCCTTCAGCCCCCTGTCTTTGCCAAATTTTGCTCTTTTTCTCATTCCAAGTCATTACTTTTTTATGTCCTTTTATACATAGTAACTTCACAAAACTTGAAATTTCATAACTTTAATTGATTCAAATTGCTTTCGCTGTATGTATATTCTCATTTGTTTCTTTTGCAACATATATAATGTCTTCAGAACTACTGCAAATAACGATAACAAGTTTGAAAGAGTCTACCTGGGTTATGATTTATGACATATTCCTACCACCTCTTGAATGTGATAAACATTCTGTTATCATGTAATGAGTTAATACTGTTCTATTTTTAGAACAAAAATATCACAAAATCTGGATACTGGGAAGGCATTCTCTTGGGGTAGCAAACACATTTTAAAATTTATGTAACTAAAGTGAAGAACAATGAAACTTTAACAGAACTTTGAAATTATTTTTTTCTCTCTCATTTATTGAGATGAATTACATTGAATTCTTTTTATATGAAAGTAGTAAAAAAATTAAAAATCCCAGAAATTACTGTATTTTATTGATGCAAGCTGACATCAAGCAGATTGTTGAAACACACATAGTCTGAATTTTGAAGACACTCAAGATACCATTTCTTTTTCTTTCATTTACGCTTTTCTCTAAAAGAGAAGCAAAAAGATTACCAGTGCTGTAACAAGTAGCTTTTTATGAATGCACCAAATCTTTTTATTTGCTCAGTTTTAACTGTAGCAAATACCGTGTAATATGACTATGTTGCAATTAAGCTTTAACACTTCATGTGGCTAAAGACTTTTCATCAGAAATGACAACTAATCAAATGTAGTACCCAGAGGTGGGGGTGGGGGGTTGGAGGGGGAATGATGTTTTCCAAATAATGCAATCACATACAAGTCTATCAAACATGACATCCAGAAATAAGTTAATTTGTAGAGGAGAATTTCCTCTAGATATTTAACCCTTCTTTCTTAATCATGATGTCTTTTTATTTCCATCAAAGATTATTTTTGCCTTCATCTCTGCTTACTACTTATAATTATGTTAAGCCTCTTAAGCCCATACTCTGATCCCATGTGAATAAATGCAAAATTTAAATCTAAAATGAAATAAAGGTAAAAAAGGAAAAACATGTAACTCATAAGCAGAAAAAATAATGTCAACCTACTTGAAAAGCAATGAAATATAAGGGGAAGCAGAACAACTTATAAAATTTTAAGTAAATTAACTGCTTTAAGTTAGATTTTTCTGAAACTTTAAGCTATACAGACTGTACCTTAACAATATTTTGTGAAGTTGTTTCCTAAAATTTAATTGGATTTGTGCATGTATTCAATATAAAACATATAGCTTTCTCAGCTATTTCTCATAGCCATCTGAGGATTATATTTCATTAGAACAAAGTCTGATATTGTAGCATTCAGCAATAAATTGTAGCATGCAAAATTCTAGAATACACAGGATGAACTCATTAATTTTCTTTTGTTATAGCTTACCAGTGCTATTTCACAATGTTGATGAAAATCATTTGCTTTATTTCCTATCTAGTGTATCTTTCAGGTGGTTTCCCTTGAAATTGCTTTGTTTCTTAGGGAATCTGAGTTTTTAAAAATACCAGAAAAACACAGGCGCACATATAACACAACACAAGGAAAGTATTTCATAAAACTTCGTTTTGAAAAACACTTTGCTCTAGTCATCACACCATCTGTCCACTTTATAGCCTTTTGAGCATGAGTCCTTCTCATCCTTCATGAATCTTGGAGAGGACGATAACAGTATCGTTTAAGCAAACTTGCCCTTAAGGCTATGAATGGAAACTCTCCATGTGGAGTAACAGATGATGAAAAGTTTGAGTTCCAAAATAGTTTCTCTTGATCAAGTAAGGAAGGAACCACAATTTACCCAGCCCAGTGAGCAAACAATCGTGTTGCTTGGGTCACTGGTGTTGATCTGGACTTAAAGTGGGTTGGTTTAAAACATGGCACTTTGACCTACTGCTTCTGAATTCTCAGTATGTCCACACCGCGTGGCATCAAGAGGCTCCATAGATGCTGGCATAGGATCTTCAGCAGATTTACCCTGGCCAGGCATGTGATCCTTTGCCCTCCAGGGCCACCACCTACTGGTTAACCCAGTGTGGAGTCTGGCATGTGCAGGAGGAAGCAGAGGGATTTTCTAGACACCCCAGGAGGGGGCATAAGGCAGGAACCCTAACATGGAGGGCTCTGTGAGAGGTGTTAGTCTGTTGGAACAGAACTGGGACATCTGGAACAACTGAGGTCAGCTGTTCCTGCTTTGGGCACTCACCTGAGTGCCACCCCAGGGCTCTCCATGAGCTTCAGCTTTGTGCAGTTCAGAACGAGCCTTCCAGATGCCTGCACATGAAGTGTTATCGCTCAGTCAGTGAATTGTATCACTGAAAGGAGACTAGCCCACAGACAATAACGCCAACCTTGTGTGAACGAGTTGCAGTGGAGCTGAGAAACATGGGTCCATGAGCTTGGCTAGTCAAGGCACCCTACATCAAGCAAACCATCAATGCATTTGCATAACCATTAAGCTGTTAAATTAGGAAGAGAAAGGTGAGCAAGAGGGACTCAGAACCAACTCTTGCAGGCTCTGCAAAGCTATTCCAAATGCAGCTGAAGAAAATGCAGATTTTTAACTGAGTTTGTTGTTGTTAGTTTTTTCAGCAAAAGAAGTCTCTACAAGGCTGGGAGCTCTCTTAGGTGGAGAATGTGTTTCTTCATGCCTGCGGTACCCTGAGTGCCTAGCACGTAGTAGGGAGTTAAGGAATTTTGCTAAGCAAGTGAATCATGTACTCTCTGAGCTCATGATAAATACATGAGTGAAGGCAGATCATCCTTTGGGAGCCCTGGAATCTCTCTCCAACCTCAGTCCACATGGGCACATGCGTCTGTGCCCTGTTGTGTGTTGGTTGTCTTCTCCTTCAGGTAGGGGCAGCTATGGCACAAGAAGCAGGTAACATATACCACACAGATGTCCCTGGAGACTCTCTTGATTCTGCACAGCTGCATCAGTCCCCATTTGTCTAGAAAATCTTGTCTGAATGTATTAAAAATTGGAATGCACTTACTCGCTTAGAGGGTGGGAGCGCCACCCCTGAACTCAATAAAAGCAGAGTGCACAAATAAAGACATAAAGCAATGTCCCCCTTTACCCTGGTAAATACTGTATCTCCTCCAGTGATTGGTGCAAACTTCTGTGTATCATGGCATGAGGGCAAGAATAAAGACCGAGGACTGAATGAAAGAATCAATCAAGCCAGGCATTAGCATAGGAATCTGTTCTAACAGGCAGGTTGCAAAAGCATTGTTGAGTGTAACTGTATCAGGAAGTCCTGGAGACTCCAGGACCTATTAAATGGAAGCTAAACTTTAATAAGTCTTAAAAAATAATCAAGAGGAACACAGACTTATGGTTGACCCCAAAATTAAGCACACATTTAGATAGTGTGAATGTTTAGTCTTTCAGTGTAATTTGTGAACAGTTTGAGCATTGTAGCATATATTCCACAGACTCCAAAATGTGATTTTTCTTTCAGGGTGGTAAATCATTTTTTAAAAGAACCAGCTAAAATTTTCCTCTGAAAAGGATCCAATGTGCTCTGTTATAGTAACAATCTGCAAAAAACCCCACATTTGATTGCATGAATAAATATGTTTATTTTTTATGAGAATAATTTTCCCATGAACTATTGCATTGATTTTAACATATACAATCTACTTTTGAATATGCTTCATGTTCCTATCACCTCTGTTTGGCTAATATGTGATTTTACACATCACATAAAAAAAGTATGTCATTGTCTTAGTCTGCTGATGCTGTTATAATAAGATACCATAGTTGGATGACTTAAACAAAAAACATTTATTGCTTATATTTCTGGACACTGGGAAATTCAACAAGAAGGGGCTGGTAAGTTTGATTTCTGATGAGATTTTGGTTCCTAGTAAAAGGATGGTCACCTTTTTGCTGTGAGCTTATGTGACCTTTTAGTGATAAATGTTCTTAAAGAGAGTGTTCTTGCTTTTCTCATAAAGGCACTAATCTCATCATAAAGGGCCTCATTCGAACCTAAAAGCAGATACCTTCCAAAGCACCCAAACCCCGTCCCAATGGGAGTTAAGAGTTCATATATGAGTTTTTATGGAGATGGGGAGGATGTAAACACATCCAGACTGAGTCTTAAGTAAGTACCAACATGATTTCTGAATACACTAAAAAGGCACACTTTCGTAAAAATATGATTGATTTCCTTTGTTTATAACCTCAGTTATTCAGAACACTAACATGATTCAATAATCCATTGGTAGTATTTCCTCTAGGTGTTAAAATTAATACACTAATTTTTTAAAGCAAGGGGAAATCCTTGTTCAGGTAGACTCTTTCACTTTGGTTTTAAGGAAGCAGATGTTCTTCTCATCCTCTATCACCAAAGCTTATTGATAAACAGCCCAGGAGACCTCTCAGGGGTAATAGTATGTACCTTGTCTCCAACCCAACACCATACCTGGGCCTGCATTCTTCTTAACCTACTGTTAAGCCTTCCCTGATAGATCTCATCTTACCTACAATGTCTGGGCACTGAGAGCTTATATCTTTAGTTTCCAGACCATGTCTAGGATGTAACAGCATCCATAAATTTTGACTGAATAAATCAACTCCACCATGATAGATATAAACCTCCTTGGGTAGAGACTTTTATTCTATCATTTGCTACTGACAGAACAGTGTCTACCTAACACCTCAGAGCTCCTAAAAATGTCTGATGAATAAATAGGTCACTAAATGTGTATCTCCATCCTTGGGGAAAAAAGATCCTACTTGGATGCTTATAGTCTTCATCCAAGAATAGATTATGGAATAAACTATGGAGCTATCTAAGAGTAAGAGTGGTTGAATGGAAAGACACAAAGGTTAAATTGAAAGAGATCAGGTATCTGAAAATGCAGATGTTAAGCTCTGATGGGTGACCAGGGAGATTTAGTTCACTCTGAGCTTGTTTTGTCATCTAAATCTTAAAACATTTCTCTTTATGACTTCACACAATATTCAATCCCATAAGATGTATATGGCATTTTTATTCAAATATGTGCCAAAATGAATTTTATCAACCTTTTAATGTGCCTGACCCAATCACACCTTATTATTTTTTTTTAATGTTTCAGAACAACTACCAGGGAGTGGGAGTTACCATGTTTTATAGCTCACGTTTGGTAACTGAACTTCCTAAAGACAGAGATCAAGCATTTTGCCCATGGCTCACAGCAGCTCTCCGTTGCATGCCCCATATACTCACTGGGGTCCTAGTAATGATTTTCAAGTTCAGAACAATACTTGTTTCAAACAAGCATCCTGCAGAAATTACCTCTGCACATTTCTTGCTTGGATTTGGTTTTAACATGAATTCAAAATATTCTAATTATTAAACTAAATCATTATTGGAATTGATTAAGTCAGGAAGTAAGAAATCAGGGCAACTAATTGTGGGCCAATCGAGCTTGACCTCTACAGGAAAATACATGTTTGAAGGGAAGATCGCTACCAATTTATTCACTTTGTCCAATTTTCTTTGTTGATATAATTGAATTCTCTATCATGCTTTTCAAGATTTAAGATCATATTTCAATGTCAGACTCATTCTGTGTCAATTTCATTTCCAGACTTGCTTTACTGTTGGGATCAATAGTTCTTTGTAATTTCAACTTAAAGTTCACTCTGCCTCTCGGTCCCGCCTGCCACCAGACTAGCTAAGCTTGGTCCTGACAGCATACTCCCCACTTTCAAAGTCATTAATAACACTTTGGGAATATCTTCACACTTGCCATGCCTCGCTGAGACAAAGGCATGAAAAACGATTAAAAATTATCAGGTCAAGATTGCATTGCACGTGTGTGCCATGCATCAATAAGGAAGGAAGGCATTGTATAATTTGATTATTTTAAATCCATTTCTCATTCAATGAGAAGGGAATTTGATTTCTTTTAGGTTTCATTAAGAAAAAATGGTAGAGAATTTGAAAAATAAATGAACATTTTAGAGATGAATCAATAAACAAAGGGAGCAGATACTCTTTTCCCTTTTACTTATTTTTTCCACTTATTTCCACTCACCACCATCCCTGTGTCCCTTTTCACCTGCTTCTCACCTCCCTCTTAACCTCAGTGTTAAGCCCTGATGGGTGACCAGGGAGATTTATGAATGTTTATGGATATACACTGGTTCTTTTCTTAAGGAATTAATTAATTTGATTAATGTCTTAATTAATTATAATTAATTTAAATTAATGTTTCCCCCTTGCTTCCTTGTAGTCCTTGTGGTTCTTCCACCCACTAGGTTTTGGAAGGCAGCTGTGCTCACCACTATACAAGCAGCACCGTGCTAACCATCACCAGTTTTTGAAAGTGTCTACACTTTCAAGTTCAGTTGTCTGCTACATGAATGTCCAATATCTCTTAGAGTCCTGACTTGCTTTGCTATTCACGGTTCTCTCAGATTCTCCCCTTTGTGTTGAAAATGATTGCGGTTCATCCTTTCCTAATACTCAGTGGTATGTATGTGCCATATCTTTTATTCTTTTTATGGACATTTAGGCTGCTTCTATAACCTAGCTACTGCAAATGACGTCACTGTGAATACTGTAGAATATGGAGGCTTTTTATGGATGGTTTACTATTCTGCGGACATGGGCCAAGAGCAGGATTGTTGGTTCACCCAGTATTTCCGTATAATTTTTTAGGATAAATCCAGATTGTATTCACTAATGGTTTTGCCAGATCATAGTCCCAGTGGCATCATAGGGACCCTTTTTCTCCATGTGCAAAGAAAGCTAAAGAGGTGAATGTTACGACTCATGGGCTATTCAACAAGATGCTAGGACTCCAACTGAGATTTAAAGCAGCAGGTTTGTTTGTAAGAAGCTGGTGCACCAGGGTCCCCAAACCAAGATGGCAAGAGAAACCCCCAAGCAGTCTCTGTGACAATCTCTTATTGGGCAAAACCACCACTATCACCCCCATTGTGAAGCAAGCAGGCAGGTATAGGACACGTAACTGCAGCACACATTCCCATAAATACAGGTTTCTGATAATCCTGGCATCCATCATCCATCAGGTGGACAAGACAGTTGTCAGGAACAACCAGGAATAAGGGGAGGCAGAAACAGGATGGGAGACCAGGCAGCCATGGCAAGTACTTTTCACTGAGGGCAGGGAGAGGACACTGGTTTCAAAATGGAAGTTTTAAACAAAATGGAGTGACTTTGATTAATCTGTTCCCAATAGCGAATGATGTCACTTGTTGCCTCAACATTTGGGCACCACATCCTAGAGGCTGTGAGAGAGCTGCATTATTCTCCAGGCCCATGTGGGGAGATTATTCTCCAGGCCCATGTGGGGAGCTTGGGTGTGGGGTGCAGTGGGGAATATTCAGGTCTCCAGAATCACTTTGCTGGGCCCGCTCTGCCTCCCAGCACTCTCTAGAGCTAGAGTTTGGATTCAGAGACAGCACACCACCAACAGCCACCCAAGAAACTAATGTTTACATTTGTTGACAGTTTTTTTATCTACTCACTTCTTTTTTCCCCCTTTTTTGATTTCTGTATTTTTGCAGAATTGTTTGCCAAACAGGGGTGTAAGGCTTTTGAAGACAGATTTTTTTCAATCATCAATTGATTAATTATTAATGATTTAATTAATGTATTTCATTAATTCATTGATTTATTATGTCATCAGCATCTCGGTTCTCCCATCACCCTATCAGTCGTACAGGATCATCTTATTCTTTTGTGTCTATCCAACCCCTGGTTTCCCCCTCCCTCCTCCTCTCTTGCTTTACATTTCAGTTCTGCTGACAGTTTTAAATTTTTCTTGTTGTTTGTTTGTTTTCCCTAGATCCCTCATATGAGACTATCCAGTATTTCTCTTTTTCTTTCTGGCTTATTTCTGCTGCCAGATAATTCCTTCTAGCCCCATCCTTGTTGCCACAAATGATATAAGTGTGTCTTTTTGGATTGATGAATAATATTCCATTGTGTAGATAGACCACAGTTTTTGGATTCATTCGTCTACTTTGGGACATTTGGGTTGTTTCCACAATCAGATACCATTTTACACCAGTAGGAATGGCCCATATAAAACAAACAAACAAAACCGGCAACAACTGTGCTGGCTGGGATGTGGAGAGAAAGGAACTCTTACACTGCTGGTACGAATGTAAACTAGTCCAGCCACTATGGAAGGCTGAAAATGGAACTACTGAAAATGGAACTACCATTTGATCCAGCAATCACACTTCTCGGAATCTACCCAAAGTTTACAAAAACACTAATTCAAAGGGACACCTGTACTTGGGTGATTATTGTCATCATTTACAATAGTCAAGCTGTCTACTCATTTCTTTATCCTATAGGAAATAATGATAGTGAATATAGATGATTTTATGGTTTATGAAGATCTTGGAAAATTTTAGCAACTTCACAGCAATAATAGCGGACATTTCATGTATCCTTAGTCCATGGACGATGCAATATGAAACATTTTCCATAGATGATTCTTTTACTTAAAATGTATTTTGTGAACACTTACCATGCCATGTTCTAGGAGGGGGAGGAGATGCAACAATGAATAATGATTGAAAAAAATCTCTATCTTCAAAAAACTTACACCCCTGTTTGATAAATAATTATAAATACATAAAAACATATAGCATATCAGTTTATAATAAATGCACAACAGAAAATAATAAGGCAGAGAAAGGTTATGTGAATTATTATTATATGGAACAGAAATTTTACACAGTGGACCTGAGACATGGAAGCTATCACCAAGAAGTGGAACTTTTCATTGCATTAAATATGTCAAATGATACTAAAGAGGATAAGGGGAACATTTTACATGAAATTTCCTTCTTGGATACAATTTTCTGGGCAATGAATTTCCTTCTACCCTTCTTTAGTGTATATGCATGTGATTCATTTAGACTCAGCAGAATTTTTTCCCTCTGTCACAGCCAGGTGACCTGAGATGACTTTTCTGAAAATGTTTTTAAAAAGTGAGGCTGCTGATCCACTTCCCCCCAAAAGTTTGGGGAAGCATGTTCTAGGAGGGAAGCACCTGTCTGGTTTACTTATGCCATGAACAGTGAGGATGTTGGTGACTGGAAGAGAAAGAGATGAGTAGACAGCATTGGACTGAGTAATGAGAAAGGCAGTGGAGGGTTCCAACTCTTTGGATTATTTATATATTTATTTATTTATTTATACCCTTTAAAAGAACAAGCTTCCTAGGAAAGGAGAAAGAAAAAGAGAGCTATTGGCATAATCACGGATGGGTAGGAGAACTCAAGCCTTTGAATTTTACAAATGAGAAAGGAAAAAGTTAAGAGAGGGCAAACTTCCCCAGATCTCTCTGCTCAATGATGAAATTGAGATTTTACAACATTATCTGTCTTATTCCAGATACCATGATATTGAAAAGTGATGTTATTTTGCAAAATACTAGGAGGTGATGAATACTAGTATTCTTAATAGACTAAAAGAACTGCTGAAGACATGGTGAGATCAAAGACCAGGTGAGAATTGTTATCTGGAAGGAAATAACCAGGATTCCTGAAGGTGATATTCAGCTGGTCGTCATGGATGAGGGTCATTTGCAGAAATGACAATCTATGTAAGTGCATTTCAGACCAACAGTCAAAGTGTGTATCCTCGGATTTCAGCACCAGTGAAATCATTGTGTACAAACTTATAAACTTTCTAGTTATTTCCCAGTGTGTTTGGATATTTCTTAAAACACTTCAAAGAGGGAAGCATGTGGTGGACTCTGAATTAAAAACATGACAATTCCTCCATCTACTTGCCTGCCAGAGTTCTTCACTTAAGTCATCATTTCTTAAGTTCAACCTGTTCAGAATGAATCTCATTCTCTTTCCCTGCAGACCTATTCCTTGACTATTATAGTGAATGTTACTATCATCCACTGAGTTTATCAAGTCTAAATCTATTCTTTTTTTTTTTTTTTTGAGACTAAGTCTTGCTATTTTTACCAGTGGAACTGCAGGCTCTCGTTGCCTGGGATACCACAGATCAAGCAATCCCTAGCCGCAGCTTCCCAGGTATCAGGGATTACAGGTGCACACCAACACACCCAGCTATTTTTTTGGAACTAGGTCTCGCTACAGGCCCCAGGCGGAACTCGAACTGTGATCCCTAACCCTTGCCGCTTCATAGGCTGAAACTTACAGGCATGAGCCACCATGCCCGGCGTAAATCTAAGTCATGTAAGTTCTATCTGCTTACAATTTAATCAACCTCCAAACATACCTATGCATTTTCTTATTTAAATATCACTTGAACCTGTTTCCTTCTATGTCTTCTGCCAGTGACACTACTAGATCCTTATCAAGTCACGGTAGGAAAAATTAGTTAAGGAGGAAAAAGTCTCAAATTTTGCTCTTTCTTCATTCACTTATTCATTCAGTATTTATTGGCTGCATCTTCTTCCAGGATACAGGAAAGATGTTGGGAATCGAATGTTAGATAACGCGCCTTCAGCAAATTACCGCTTGGTAGAAGACAGATCAGTCAAATCAATGAATAGTGTCATTGCCATGCCCATACATGGACAGAAGTGAATCGAGGGGGCATCTATCAATGTTTGACAAAGAGAACCTAATCAGGTCATCCCTCTGATTAAAATCATTTCACTGTACTTTATTATCCTCTGGATAAAGTACACCTAAATTGGCGGTGCATTTAACAGGCTACTTCATCAAATCAGTATTAAATTAAACCCTCTCCCCCTCAACACACACACACTATTCCTTGTAGACAATGAACCACCATCCTCACAAAATCACCAGCAACCTTGGATTTTACCTCCAAGTAGGTATTTTTCTTCTCTAACTGACTTGTTTTCTGCTCCCCAAGCTCCTAAAACATATAATATCTTCCTTCATCTTACTGAAAGCTCCACTTACACATATTCACCTTTCAAGTTTCAATGTAAATGACTCACCTGCACTGATATATTCCCAACTCCCCCAAGAGTGTATAAAACCCAAGAAAAGTAATGGGATACCTCATGCTAATTAACAACATTGAATTCAAGCTGAATTTACCTTTTGCCACCTGATATGCCTCTGATCTTTGAGAGAAGGAGTGTGTCTTTCTGATCCTGGGTCATAAGGGGCACTAAAAAATGGCCCAGAACAGTACCCAACAGTTTACCAGTCACTAGTTGAGTCCTTCACCAGTATCCACAATTACAAGACCATGCAGCTTCAGGGAACACCAATAATGTGATTTATCCAACAAACCAGGAAAAGCAAAGTCACTGAAGTCACAGTGACCAGTCATAACCCCAGTTATTGTCCAGTGTTCTGAAGTTCTAAACAGAAGACATCCAAGATGGTGTCCTCCTACCTGAACAAAAGGCCTTGGTGGCCCCTTCAACAACTTTGCCCCTCTCTGTCTGTGGGAGAGCTGCCATGGGAATATCTGGCTCTGTTTACCAATCCAGCTCTCTGGGGGGCCCACAACAGCAGTCTGAAAGATTGGCATATGGGGGAGGGGGGTGAAGCTGGAATGACTGACACTGGCTGACTCCTTTCTTCTCTGAATGTCTGAATTCTGGGATGGCTGAATTCCTGGAGCTGCTGCTGCACCGCCTTATATCCCTATCAGAGTTTCCAACCCCACTAATTCTTTCTTACCTTCAGGGTGTGTCCCACCCTCAATTGGGGGACTGGGGGTGCCCATGATGCCCAGGGAACACCACATGGAAAAGCCTTTGGCTTCTGCTTTGCCTTTCAGACCCAGTTACATTTCCTCTCTGTATAGCCTACATAAGGTTGTTATACTTAACAACCTTAAGTATAACTAGCATCTATCCAGTGCTACTGACCTGACGTAAAGATGAGTGTTGTACGCATATACATTTTCTAATTTATTTCTAATAATCTATCAATGCAGATATACGTATCCCATTTCACAGGGGAGGAAATGAGGCACAAGGAGATTATGAAATTTTCCTTGTTTGTTAGTTGTTGGGTTGGAAAATAAGCCCACGCAACCTGTTAGTGGAAGTAAACACCATCAGTGAATGAATAATGAATACTAGTGAATAAAGTATAACATTAGTGAATAAAGTACAATTGTTATCATAAACAGAAAAAGTATTCAAAATGAATATGATGATGACTATTGTACTTTATTTTAGAGATGAAGAAAATGGGGAAATCAAATGATTTTTTCTAAAGTCAATCAGATAAAGCAGAAGTCAGAATTTAAATTTGTGATGAATCTGACTTTAAACCTGTGCCAAATGAATGAATGGATGGATGAGTGAATGAATGAAAATCATTCTATCTCTTTAACCCCAACCCCTGTTTGAAAACCAAACCAAACAAAAATGAAACAAAAATGATTTAAAGATCATCTTTAAATTCTTTCTAATTCCCATGATTATATTGTTTTACTATTTCAATCACCTGAGACATGTTTGTTCCTTTTGTTGATGTTTTGATGACAAAACCGAAGCAACTTCTTTGTCTTTGTTCAATGGCTCTTTTGCTAGATTAAGATGATACCTATCAGATCATGTTTGAAAGAAACTGACAAAAGGAGTGACTTCATAGCTCACCGGGGCTTCTTGAAGGACATAGAGGACCTGGAGACCGTGGCTCCCACTTGTGGATTATGTCACAGTAGCATTGCTCAGTCTTGGCTCCATCCAGTGTCATCAGCAGCCAATCCAAGCAGCATCCCACTGTACCAGCCAGCAGGCAGCCAGCAGCCGTAGGCCTGCCAATCCATTCTTCCCCAACAGCACCATTCAATCTCCACTGTTGTTTTACTCACATCAATCACTTTCCCAATTCGACTTTGTATCCAATCCAAACTCTTAATTATGGGCTTCCAATCTTCCTACCAAATTATTCCTCCCTCGATAGAAATAGAAGCATCTCTTCTCCCTGTATGGCTGTGCCCTTAATATATTGAATCGACTTTTTCCAAGATTCTCCTTAGCCTCCTACTTGCTTGAATTTGCTTTCTGCTTTCAAAGTGATTCAGAAGTCACTCCCCCAGCTTGTTCTTTTAAACCAACACTCCTACTTTTGGTATTTCTAGTCTTTCTAGTGATCAATGGAGATGTCACTGAAAGAGTAAATACATTGTAAGAACAAGCCATTCATATTATCTGATGGAAACCAGGAGCAGTCAGAAAGAACCACTGAGTTGCAACTCTGGAAATTATTTTAGCTGTACACAGGAATATGGCTATAAATCCATTTGCTTCAGCAGGATTAAATCCCCTTATTTACTAAATGCACAGATACTAGGTACCAATTATGTTTTGATGCTGCTTTAGGAATAAGGTGTCTGTTCACTTAATGATAATATTCTCTTCATGTGTGGGTGATCAAAAATATAATTGTGTACTTTCTCCCGTTTAACGATAGATATTTCAATATTCATCACTATTCTTGACACTTAGGATAGTAACTTTTTCTATCAGCCATGGATGAATGCTCATCAATTGGTGCAAAGTCATTTATTTGACATTACTCTAACTCAGAAGAATTTGTGAATTCTTTCTTTTCCTACGCCCAACCTCCCACCCACTCAACCATATGAAGGCTCTGATTTGGTAAAGATCAGACAGGTGTTCTATCGTTTGGACAAGCTCAGTGCTTAAAAATTCTGCCAGAATCTACTGTTTTATTATAAGAACAGATGGTCACAGATGAACGTCACTTCAAGCATTGATGATGTTGAAAACAACTCTTTATTGTAGACAGGGGAGGGGTGAAGTTTTTAGACATAACCATTTTCTAGATGGAGAACATGTCACAGAGAGGTTGTCATTGTGATGATCCAATAGAATGAAACCCATATTTTAAGGAGGTTGATAGAGTACTTGGCTGCATTTCTCCTCAAGGTAAGCCATATTCCATTCTCTGCAGCTTAGTTTCCTAAAAATGAAAATATTTTATGTATGTTTGTATGAAACTCTTCATGATGATGAATGATTGGATTTGTACTGGAGAGGTTTTACTTTTTCTGACCGATTTAAGTGCTTGGCATTTTCTTTGTCATTATCCCTCCATAAAGGATGATCAGAGAATGAAAGAAAAATGATTCTTATCAAAATTATCTAAAAATTATGAGTTTCATTCTGACAGATCTTATTAGTGTACAGCACAGCCCATTGAGGCATGAACTTTTAGCTAATTCTAGAATTAAATGTCAAATGAGAATTATGTCAGAAACTTTGTGTGGATCACTTTAAGATATTCTAGTTACCCAATATTAATGAATGACTTTTTGAAACAGATAGTCACTTTGCAAATGATGGTGGTGTTTGAGCTGCAGATTGGAAAGAAAGGGCAGATCAGCTCCTTTTGTGCTTTACTTCTGACAATTGATTATATAAATGAGCTCTCTTTATCTCCAACTTTTCTTGACAACTTAGATATCAAAGGACCTTATAACTGTATGTGTTTATGAGTGCGTGTCATTTATATTATATAGTTGCCAGTTGCAGCCTCAACATTAGATTTATGGACAAGCTAGTAAGATCAGATTATCAATGTAAAGGGAGGGCTCCTTCCTGTTCAAATAGTGACTTCTCAAGCATTTCAGAAGCATCTCGCCTTGTACTTCCATTATACAAGTATCATACAATATATATTATCATATTTTCTGCATGAAACACAGCTCTACAGCTGGACTTATAATTACACAGGCATCAAGGAATGTGGGCCCAATTTTTTCTAGTTGGGGCATAATTATTAGCTGTTTCCTTGATTCCTGGAGACTGAGTATTGAGCAAGAGAATGCACAATGAGTTCGGGGAAGAAAATCCGAAAACTTGAAATCTCAGCAGAAAGAAAAATCTTGAAAAGAAGTTTACAGGAAGAGTCCCTTAGGAAATAAGCAAAAGATGGATTTGATTTACACATTGATTTCCTTATTGGGTAATTTCTAAATAAAATTAACAAGTTTGTCATTTTTAAAGAAGTCTACAGTTTAAGTTTGGGAAAAGTAGTCTGTAATCAATCAAGAGTCATTTATGTTTAGTGCACTGAGGGAAATCAGAATGTTTTGTTAATTTTTGCAGTCGAACTCGAGAGATAAAGGGTATATGAAAATATGATGTCATAGGTAAAATTACAATTCAGGTAAGTGGTGTCACATAGGTAACAATCAAATGAGAGGTAGTCATTCAGTTTACTCATGGATTCCATTAGGCTCAAGAGGTCTAGGAATTTCCACAAATGGAGTAGGGTTTGTTCTAGTGATTAGAAATTCTTTAATAAAAGATATTTAAAACATATACTATTCACTTTTTATATTTATGACTTAGTTGTATTGGGGACTTCTATTAAGCTTTTAACTTTTTTCTTTGGTGATAATTTTAAGAGCATTTAGAAATTACTTAAACTATAAGACATCAAAGCAAAAAGCCAATCAATTCTTTTTTTTAGTTAGTTCATTTTTATTTATTTATTTTCAATTTTTAAATAATTATTCACATAAATATATTTCACATCTTTGTATTCCCTGGGGTTCACCACCTCCCCTCCCTGATGACCTCTCTTTTCCTCCCCCCAGTTGTGGTTCTTTTGTTTAATTGTTAGCTTGTTTTGACTGTCCTTCCTGTCCTTTTGTTTTTCCTATGTCCCATATATTAGTGAAACCATTTGGTTTCTGTCTTTTTCTTTCTGACTTGTTTCTGGTAATATGATTTCCTCTAGGTACATCCATGTTATCTCAATCAATTCTTAACTTCTTTCAATTTTTTTGATAAACTATTTTTGACTTGGGTAATGGGAGACAGAACAAGCCATGGAAAATTAGGGGCTTTTTAAAATAGGGGATGATTTTCTTTATTAAGTAGTAACTTAGATGGTGAATGTTATACAATCTTTGTTGAATGGATAAAAAACTTATTAAATATAATGTCATAAAAAATAAATGTAATGTTATTTTATAATCAATGTTACACAGCAGATTATTACTAGATTAGAAGAAAAAAAGAAAAGGATGATAAAGAAAGGAAGAGAAGGAGGAAGAAGAGAAATTGGGGTGAAAGGAAAAAGCAAAAATTTCAATAACCAGTGAATTTGCTTAGAAAGATGCAAATTTTACTGTTAATCCTGGATCTATCCTAATCAGAGTATCTCACATAAGAATCACTCATAGTAAATTAGACAGTTTCTTTTACTTGAAAGTTTTAAAATGTTTAAATTAAATATGCACCTAAATATATCCTTTAAAAATATTTCAAATAAATAGTATCACTTTCTTTATATCATAACCTATCACTTTTTTTAAATTATCTTGTTCACTCTTGTTTATTCAGTGCAACAATTATCTAAAGTGTAGCTTTGTTTTCTTTAGTAAAAGAAAATTTCAAATACATTTTTAAAGAATTGTTTTTTGATGCACAGAGTTTTAAGAATCTGGTTGCTTCTTGCTAAGAGATCTTTGTAAAGATTTCTGTTCTTGAGAACTCAACTTCCTTCTAGCTATTTCAAGAAGAAACTTTAACAGATTTGGGGCATTTTTGTAAAGACTTCAGTAGGATGTTACAGAAAGTAGGATGGAATAATTTGAGTTGCCATTTATAAGACGGGAACCTATGATAGAAGGTCAAGATAACCACCTGTTCTTCAAATGCTATTGGGGGGGAAAGAAAATACTTTTCATCTAAAACAACACCATGGTGAAGACCAGATGGTCCATGTCTTTAGTGAATACAGATTTTCAGTTTGGAAGACCTGCTTCATTGTGCTTCAAAGTTTGAAAAGATAACTAGGCTGCATAATGGTGAATGCCAGGGTCATGACTGAATAGTTCTCTTAGTGGATTTGGGAAGGTTTTGATATTTCATAGTTGCTGAGCCACAATTTCTCTGAAGGACAGAAATGAAGCCTTAGTAAAGGGTGGGTTATGACATTGAGAAAGAAAGGGACTTTCCATCAATAATGGCCCCTAAATCCTTGAGGTACCTCCTTTCTTGCACTTAATGAAATGGATTAAATCACTGCTCATATGATAGTCCTGGTTTGCTAGCCCAACCCATTTTCCTTTGCCCTGCAGATAGTACTCCTATTCAGAAAATACTAAACCTACTCCCCAGCCATCCTCATTTCCCCAGGCTTGCTGAAAGTGGCCATGTTGTACAGCACTGGGGAATGGGCTATAAGCAGACATTCATTGGAAATTTTTGCCAATTCTCCCTCTTTATGTTATCAACATGGATGTGGTATTAGCACCCCTGAAGTTATCTTGTGACAGATGACATAGGGAAATGTGGGCAAATTCAAGAGAAGATATGATAATAAAAACTTTTATCCAGAGTAGAACTGGTAGGCAGTTGAAGCCACACAAGCAACTCGTTCTCTCTCATTTTCTTGTTATAGGAGGAACATTATCCCAAATGTGTTGTTAAGCCACTTTTGGTTATGTATTTTGTTAAATGATCCTAACTGATATCCCTGGACTAGTAAAAAGAACTGTCCTACCGTTCTAGTTTAGTGTGTAATGCCTTGATCTATTAGTGTCTAAAGTCTCCAGGAAACTACTTAATGAAAGTGGAAACTTGGATGAGGTCCCATCAGGGAATTTCAGTGAATGTTCAAGATAACTAAAAATAAGGTGGGATAAGGGAATCGGTTATATGTATGACACAGATTACTGAGTTAAGGCATCCAAATTTCCAAACTTTTCCAAATAAGTGAATTAGTGAACTTTGCTTCTTGGGATATGAATAGAATGATGTTGGCAGCTTTTATTTTAAAAACCAATCAAGCAAATGTTTATTGGAAGGGAGCATGGCTTCACAGATTAAGAATTTCAATCATCCCATTGCTTAGTGTCATGAAAGAGTTAACATCACCTTCTTAGAATCAAAGTACTTCTGTCGATTTAGCCAGAAAATCTTGCTCAATATTTATAAAAACCAACCTTTCAATTAGCATAAGTTCACATGCCTATGATGAAAATAAAATAAAATAGAAGACTAAAGGCATTTTAATAAGCTCTGCTCTAATCATCCTCTGAAAGAAATCTAACAAGTTATCGCTCTTTAACTTCCATTTGATGTTTTCCCGTCCCATAACTAACTGCTTCAGTTACATCTGTGTTCTAGGACACACACTTATCTTTGAAATAGGCTGTGTTAGCCAGGCACGGGGCCTCGTGTCTGTAAGTTTCAGCCTATGAAGCGACTGGGGCCAAGAATCGCGGTTAGGGTCCCACTTGGGGCAACACAGCGAGACCTCGTCCCAAAAAACAGCTGGGTATGGTGGCGTGTGCCTGTAATTCCAGTTACCTAGGAAGCTGAGGCTGGGGATCACTTGATTCTGTGGTACCCTGGGCAACATGAGCCTGTGGTTCCACGGCCAAAATAGCGAGACCTAGTCTAAAAAAAAAAAAAAAATGAAATAGCCTGTGTTATCATTTATCTAATACCTCACAGTTCTTTTTCTTTGCTCCTGAATATATGTGCACCCGTAGAGATTTATGCTTACACCTACCCTCTTATCTTTGACTGTCAATCTTGTCCGGACTTATGTTAACCTGGTGATAAGGATGTGTTAAGTCAAGAAAAAGAGTTGAAAGAAGTCAAAAATAGGAAAAAAAATGGGTAGGGGTTTTATCTTTTGCACGTATCCTTAACCTTGTACACAAGAAGAAAGGAAATATCCATAGTACAATGTTGTGGTTCCTTACAGTATCTTGTGCCTGCTAGGCCTTCAGTTGGAAACAATCACTTGGCCCTCTCTGTTTTCTTTTGAAATAGACTGAGTGAACTTCCACTCCCAGTTCACCCCAAAAAAGTACTGGGTGTCAGCCTGATTCTATGTCCCCAAATCTGCTCCAGTATTGATTTCCACAGAAAAATATTTACAAAACCAGAACAAAGATTGCCTAAGAAAGAGGCCAGGGGTTGAGGAGAGAGAGGAGACCTAATATTTTTATCCCTCAGTAAGAGAGAAGAGCAAAGTCATTTTATGTTAATGCTGACCCTTTGGAGTTTGCAAGCATTACTGGTTTGAATTCAAATTCTATTCAACTAATCTCGTGTGGTAATTAAACTTCAATAGAAAAATCGTGCCCAGCATGCATTTCACACTTGTGTCTTTAGGGAAGACATTGCATTGTTTACTGGATTTGCAGGTCTGTCTGAACCAGTGGTGATAACGTGTTCTAAATCTATAGGAAGAGTGTTTCTTAAAAGCAACATTTTAACATCAAATAGGCCATGGGGGATTCAGACATTGATCTTCCACTGATGTTTTCCTCTGAATTAGTTAAGACCTGTGAGTGTATGTGCAACTATGTGAGACAATAATTCTAATGGGAAAGATAAAGATGGTGGAGAGGTAGCAATTTAAAGGCTGAGTTCCAGTTTTCCTGTTTATATCAGTTATAAATTTAAATAATTGCTGATCCGCAACCTGACAACACCTCTGAATGCTTTGGATGGATTCTGGCTGTCCATTCACTTCACATTTTAGCGCTTTAGATGACATAGGGCAGTGATCCTCCCATCCGAGAGTCCTCCCTATCACCAGCTGGTGATGCTGGGGCATTTACAAGCGACTCTCATCAGTACCTTGGTCCATGTGTTCACTGATGCCAAGATAGAAATTTTGTCACTTTTTCTGTTAATATCAATTTTTTTAGCGTGCTTTGTGTTTTACTTATAATTGAAGTGATTGACATGGCATTATAAGATTACATCAGCTTCAGCTATTCACTGTTGAAAAGCAATGGGAATACTTAGTACATTAAGTTCATGGTTAAAAGCCCAATCTTACCTATATCATACTATTGTCTTTTAGGCCAGTTTGAAGCAGTATTTAATCACTGAAATTCAAAGTGGAATATAGATACTGCATTGCACCATGGGTAAATTCTTGAATAAATTCGTGGCTAAATTTATTCGCTGTTAATAAATTCTATTAACTTTACCTTCCCCTCCCATGTTTTCTTGCCAATTTTCCCATGAAATGATGGACTGGAAAAGGAGAGCAGGAACTAAGTAACTCTCTCTGACTAGAGTATCATTATGCCTGCTGCTTTCCTGGTTATTATAATAATTTGGGAACTGGGGATCAAAATTAACTTCTCATATAGAAAAAATATTATATATAGATATAGACTATCTTCTCTCCCACTTTGGTACTAAGAAAAATGCTTGGTGTTATAAGTAAACCCTGATTATTCCCCCAAAATGCTATTCTAAATTAGTAAATTAAG
The DNA here is from genome assembly GCA_004024945.1 of Uropsilus gracilis. Lineage (NCBI taxonomy): Eukaryota > Metazoa > Chordata > Mammalia > Eulipotyphla > Talpidae > Uropsilus > Uropsilus gracilis. Next base: position 32,668 of record PVHY01010065.1, read on the forward strand.
ATTTGCTTTTAAAAGCATCCTAGAAAGAGAAAGCTTATAATGGACAGGCTTGTGTTTAGCAGATGACATCATCATTAGAGTCTGGCTGCGGGAACCCCACATGTTTAAAAACTCATTCCTCTGCTTGCGCTTCTTGCTCTCATCATAAACATTCAGCTTGAGTCACAGCAGCTTTAGAGTAGTGGGATGGAGACATAATTGAACTATATACAAAGGAAAATCCCTCTTTAATAGAGACAATGTGTTTTTCCATCTAAAATAGAGGAGTATATAGGAGTTAATAGTTTTTCTGGCTATATTGCTGATCACGTGACTGCATGGAACACCTGTTTTTAGGGAGATTCACACCTGGAAGCAGCCTGTTTAGATCTGTGAGGGGTTTTCACTGGCTTTAGCCTAGGCATTTTCTTTGTAATTATTCTGTCATTTCTAGATATTCACTACAGAATGCAGTGGTTTGAAGTTGACAGTCTTTGAAATGTGTTTGTTGTAATTTTCTGGTAATGAGGAGAGGGAGAAAAACATGCTTTGAGGACAAATGCACACATATTTTTAAATGTTTAAATTATTGTGAACCATCCTTTCTCCAACCATTCAGAATTTAACCGGATTAACTTGATTTCTTTCTAGCTGCCTTCTCATGCTAATAACGTGCTGGAGGTCTTGTGTGTATCTAGATTCAGATTCAGGCAGTTAAAGGAGCATTCATATTTTATTTTTATTGTTTTTCATTCGAAGAGGAGATGTGCACTCCTTGCTTTTGTGCAAGTCTGGGATCCTGTGACCAGCGCTAAGAACTTCTGTTAGTTACAGCTTTCTTCTTGAAACAACCATTAGCAGCAGCATCGCTGAGGAACCTAATGGAGTGAAACCACTGCAAGTTTATCTGCTTGACAGTTCCTTCCCAGCTAAAGGTCAAAGGTCAAACTATTGTTTTTATTTGACTCATCAGGCGTCTGTTTCACTTATTAAAAGTTCTCCTATGATTTCATCAAGTTCTAGAAGTAGATGAGTGTATTTAAATGGTTGCTGAGAGGTAACTAAAACCACTTCCAGAATATACGAACAAATATGTCTACCCAACCCAGTGTTTGAAAGTCACTATATGGATCAAACTACCTCCCAAATATAACAAATGCTGCTTCCATGTGAGCGTAATTTTGTAGAGCTAGCACTGAATTGACTCCCTTTGGTATTAGCATCGGACAAGACATGTGTTAATGAGCCTCTCAGAACGTTAGAGCCAAGAGGAGTTCATGACTGATGTTACACACAGGCTTCTGCCTTTAAGGGTTTTGGGTGTTGGTTGGGATGGAAACAAACAAACTGCATGCAAATTAGATATCAGGAAATTACAGCAATGGTCTCATGCATGGTTAGTATAAAGATAGGCAAGAAACAGAAACAAAGAGCTCAGTATACACTGCAATAGAGACATCACAGAGAGGGCACATTTGAGTTCAGTCTTAAACTATAAACACAGGTCACGGGTTGTGGGCTGGAAAGCACTATTCTGGGTTCAGTTATTCAAGCATCTTGATCTGGTGCCAATAACTGGCTAGGGCATAGACAGGTAAGATAATACTCTAATCTCAAAGAGCCTTCCATTTGTTCTTGAACATGATGACATGATGAGCCTTTTCCTTCCCAAATACTTTACCCAAGCTTCCTCAGCTACTCATTTTAGTTATCACTGCAAAGCACATTGAAATGGGGTAGACCTGAAGGTCAAGAAGTGATGCAATAAGTGAGAGGTCATCTGTGGTCTTCAGTATGCAGCACGCCAACCCAAAGCAGACATAAAAATGGTGCTTCTTCACACAAGGAATGAGAGAAAGGTAGAACTGGAGAGAGATAGGACCAAGGACATTGATTGCTGGGCCAGTGACCAGATGCCATTTGTCTGACCCAAGAATACCTAACTACCCTCGAGACCATTCTCCTGCTGAAGCCAGGATTCAAGCAGAAGTCCAGAAGAGATTGTCCCAGCAAGGGAAGTAGAGCAGTAGGACTCCAAAACTCAATGCTCCCTTAGAAAACCACCCCACAAACCCAGTTTAGTTATTTTATTATAAACAATTTGTGTACATTATCATTTTTTGCCTTTAGGATGTGCCTCCCCCTCCCCCTTCCTTCTTCCCCCTTTCTCTTCCCCCTTTTTCCTCCCCCTCCCTCTTCCCCCTTCCCCTTCCTTTGTCACTCCATCCCCTCTTTCACTGCCATTTGTTGGTCAAATTTTAGCCCATTGGATTCTTCCTTTTCTTTCCTGGAGCATTGTCCTTTTCCCAGGTGAGAACATGTTTCCTTGAGACACATTGGCCTGTAATTTGTTTTCCAGGTGTAGCTTTGTTGCAGGCAGTCAGTTCGTGCATATTTGGATTCTTTCAGTGCCTCCCCCTTCTTACTAGTCTTCTCCAACCTGTCTTCTATCACATTTTGCTTCTTCTTCACTTTCTATTTCTTGTGTCTGGCTCCCAGTCAGTTATTTTAAAAACTGTAGTCAGCGTGCATTGTCCCGCCTCATTCCATGGGGTGCTCAGCTCTGAGGCAGGTCTCCATGTGGGCTGCTGGGACTTCAGGCATCTGACCATTCAAGTAAACTGGAACCCACCAAGTGCCATTTCACTTGGCAAGTGTTGTGCACTGGCTGTCTGCTGGGGGCTGACTTGAGACTGGCTACCAGAATGCTTATGATTCCCTCACCTCAATCACTCTAAATGTTTTGACCTTCTCAGAACACCAAGGTTGGGTGTGAGAAAATGTATTTTGACTAAATGATCAAGGAAACTGCAGCTCTCTGTGGCCCATTTGGGGAAAAGGTGGCATCAGCTACCACATTCTACTGGTCAAAGCAAGTTCCAGGTCAAACTAAGAGAGGCAAAGACTGGCCAACTTTAATCAGTCATACTGTCTGAAAGGCTAGTTAGGTGACTCTGTACAACTGGTGCCCTCATCTCATGAATACAGTCTCTTTTGAAAGGTCTTACCTCTCTCTATACCCAACCACCCTCTTTCCACCAAGAATGTACTCATTAATGTCACTCTACTTATATTGCTCATTGTTCATAATCTACTGTAGTTTATTATCAGTGGGCTTATACTTTCCTCAAATTACATGTAGTGGGAATCTCATCTGAATCACTGATCACTCTATGTATAAAACTAAGAATGACAGTTGTCTTACTGGTAGGTATTTGCTAATTCTTTTTTTAATTTGTTTCAGTATATTTTAGATATTTGTGTAATTTAATAGTTGTTTGGTACATGTATTAGAAGATACGGGTAAGAACAAAACTCACATTTATTTTGAATATAATTTCAAGGTCTATTTCAATTTGCAAACTATCATTATAAGACTAATTATATATCCTCATTATGTTCTGGGGATAAAACTGAAGAGTCAGTTCATTTAGGTCAGGCAATGATAGCAAGTTTTCCTAGAGGAAGTGGCACTTGACCTGGATCTTCAAGGCTTGAATAAGAATTGATGGTCAGAGAAGAGTTCAGGTGTGTCAACAACTTGAGGGATACACAAAAATGTTTATAAAAATTGACTCAAGTGGATAAACAATCTACTGTGGGCAGACAGGACAGGATAGCAGGGACTCATTACCTCTTTGGAGTCTTCTCCACAATGGATTTTCCCTTGCAGGATCCCAATCATCATTTAGGTGTTGTTGAAGAAACCCATAATTGGGAGGGAGATAGTATAAATAATTCTTATCCACCAGTCTCTTTTCTGTCCAAAGTCTCTATCCTAAAATATTGCAATCACTAAAGTATTTCTTTAATAGGAATAGGAAAGAGGAATGAACACAAGGAAATGCTAGTTATATATGCTAATTATATACACGCATTATGTTCATAAACCTCAATGTTGATGAATATTTGGGAAATACATTAGGGAAGGGCTAGGCTTTATTAAAAACTCACAAAAAGGATACCTAGGAATAATACAATCATCATCAGGAAATTGTGCGATTAATTGAAAATGGAAGATTGAAATGAAACCAAGCAAGTGAAATTCATGCCAAGTTTGCATGACAGCCAACCCACCTTCTCAGCTATATTTATATAAGCTATTTGCCAAGTATTTATCATACGTAACTTTATCCTTTTCCAAATTGTAAAATGATCAGAATGTTCCATCCCTTCCTAAATGATCTAAAAGATTCATTAGAATCCTTTTTCTTTTCACTATTGTGACTATTTGTTTAATTTATTTCTATTTATTTATTTATTTCTATTCTATTTATTTCTATGATTTCTTCTAAAGGATTTCCACCAAGAACCCTTGCCCCAACACCCATACACCTTTATGTTCTGTGAATCCCATGACAATGAAAGCTAAGTATTATCAATTTTTACATTCTCAGCCAAGCATCACCAATATAGCTTATTATGGGAAATCAAAAAAGTGAATGGGAGGGCTAAATGAATAGAAGTTGGTACAAAGAAAATGAGAAAAGTACAAACTGTACATATATATGTGTGTATATATATATAAATATATACACACATACATGCATACATATATACATACATACACACATATATACTCATATATGTGTACATATATATTCATATGTATGTACACATATTCATATATATATATGTATATATACATATACTTATACATGGGGATACCTAGATTGCATTATATTTTAAATACCTTGTTGGAAAACAGTTGTTTGCCAAAGCTGGTAAATACTTTATAGCCTTTTCTATTAAGGGATGATTCCAAACCATGTAAGAGATGGAGTTGTCATTCTAGACAAGAGCCGTGGAGCAGCAGATGAATGTGATCTTCATTTATAATCCAGTTTAACTGGTTAATCATGCAAACTTATAGATGTGCCTTAACTTCTCAGAACTCTGAAACCTAATAAATGCTAAGCAAGATTTTTGTATGCAAATATTTCAGAAACAGAGTTTCCGACTGTGTCAAAATCTTACCTACACTTGGAATAGGACTTTCATCCGCTCTGTAATCCCAAGTAAATCACTCAGCCTCTCTGATCTTCAATTCTGCCTTTGAAAACTGAGGCTCTCCAGGCTCTGGAGTCTAATTTCTTTTAAAGATTCTGCTTTTTTGATTGATATTGAGGGAAACAAAGCACTATTTCCTTCCAATTAGCTTATTGCTCCTTGAATGAGCATTAAAACACAAATACATTTCTACCCAATACCATTTTAAAATCAGCAAGAAGGCATCTAGCAAGTCAAGGCAAAAAGTTTGGGTATTAATTAGAGGAGTAAAACAAAGCCATCCTAAAAGATTATCAACAAAAGATACAGATAGTTACAAATACTTCAGATACATCTCAATCATTTCCATTCAGTCAACACTTTTTGACATTACAGTTACAATGCATCCAGATAAAGACAAATCAGGGCTTAGATGTCTTATAAAAATTGAATCTTGAGGTTGCTGTCCATGTGAGTGCTTCTGGAAACAAATCACATTGGTTTTCATGGCCTCTACCCAGAACCACTGCAAAAGGTCATGCCTTTATGGACTTCACTTGTCTGGTCTTCCATCTGCTCTTTGATAAGGAAAGTGGTCTCTTTCAGGTGGAACACTTTAAGAGTTAAAATTGGTGGCATTTGCTCTGTTGCTTCGCCAGCCCAGACAAGGGTTTGAACATACCAGCTGCCCTGAGAGCTACCATCAAGACATCCCTGAGCTTGAAGCCGACAGCATTGTCCTGATTGCCACAAATCAGCATTAAATTAGGCATTTATCATCTTTGAAAAGACAGCCATCTGCAGATCTCCACCATTGTGCAAAGTTGTCACGAACAATATGCTACTTTACAATCTGCACGTCTAACAACAAATGGGGACATTCAACAGCAACCAGAAATAAACTTTGGGTCATGGAACTGAATTTCTCAAATGCAGCTAATACTGGGCCAGTCCCCAAAACATTACCTTGCACTAAGGCAAATGTAGAAGTAAGCAAATTCAAGCTGAAAAGCATCTTTCAACTTCCTATGTGAACAAGAAGGAAGAGAGAGAATAAAGGTCATAAGATTCTCTGATCATCGGAAATTGGAATTTTCTCCTTTGCTCCAGACCATTATTCTAAACACATAGCTGAAGTTAGCTACCTTTATGTGGCAGAGAAATAAAAATCATTTTGATTCAAAGTAGGCTGAAATGACTTCGTAAGGATTTTTCACATAATGGCATCTTTTTACTTGGCTGACAAAGAAAAGGTAAATATTCCTTGTTTGGTCAATACTTAAGGGATATAATGGCACATTCTGTAATATAGATTTAAAGTTTATAATTGCATGTAATGCCTTGGTATTGATTCACATTCGAGGTGAAATGGTGCTATGCTTAAAATAGTGAAGCATGAATAATTTTGTTTCCTGAATAGGGTTATTATAAAAATTGTATTTTTGAAAATCTGTAGCCCCACCTTAATAGGATGGTCCCCTGAGGGCTTTGGGGGATCATTACTGTAACAATTGCACATGTAAACTCTTCACCACAAAACATTAAGAGGTTAAATGCTAATAGACCTTTTAGATTGTTTGTTTCAGATTTCCTTCATCTCTGGTTTGATTTCAAGCATTTATTAAAAAAAAAATTCAAAGAACAGGGTTGTGTGGAGAGGTTGTTATTACCTTGATATCAGAGAAATGAGTTGAAGACAGTTGCAAAATTGTTGCCCTTATTATCCCGTTTCTTTTGAATAAAATAACTTTAATGAGCTACTGTTTTTTTCTGAAATGTTTCTAGATGGAAGATTGGGAGAGCTAATTGTTTTCCTCGTTTTAACTTGAGGGGAGAAAAATCAGCCCTAAGCAGAGGAACCCTGAATCAGCATTACAATCATGGGTTTTAAGAAAATGAATAAAACTCTAGAGGCTGCTCTAAATACACCTAATAAAAAGAAAAAATAGAGAGGAAAATGCTTTCTCTTAAAGCTGTCAGATATGCTTAGATTCATCAAAGCAAACACCAGGAAGTACTGGGTAGTTTTCCAGTCTTTGCCTTCCAGGACTACATGACCTATGGAATAGGGCACCTTCGTAATGCTTTCCCTACCTCTTCTTTGGTAGCTGGTCCCACTTTAAAAATTCTTCTTGACACCATAGTTTTAACCTTTCTTCTGTGCTGGTGACTCCCATCAGATGTTCTGTGATCAGCTGCCACCAGTTCCAGCTGCCTTTCCAGAACTTCCAGATAGGTTCCCCTCCACTGCTTTAAACTCAATATTTCTGCAGCTATAGCCTCTATGACGTAAAGTTGCTCCTTTATCCTTTTCCTATGTCTTTGATCTTCCTGTCCCAGGTATCATCTCTACTGTTCTCTTTTTATTTCATTTTACTTTTTAAATATATATATATATATATATATGTTTCACATCTTTGTATTCCCCATGATCACCCACCACTTCTGCTCCTTGACCACTCCCTCCTATACCCTCCCCCCCAGTTGTGTTCTTTACTTTCGTTGGTAGCTTGTTGGACTTTTCCTCCTGGTCTTTTGCTTGGACATATGAAAATATGTCCCATATATTAGTGAAACCATTTGGTTTCTGTCTTTTACTTTCTGACTTGTTTCTGCTAATATGATTTCTTCTTGGTATATCCATGTTATCATAAATTCATCAAATTTCTCATTTTTAATTCTGAGTAATATTCCATTGTGTATATAGACCACATCTTTTTCATCCATTCATCTTTCTTGGGACATTTGGGTTGTTTCCAAGATCTTGCAATTATAAATAGTGCTGCAATTCTCTTTCTGCTTCAGAGGGTCATGATAACACATAAGGCTTAACCAGCAAAATTAAACACACACACAATGGAATACTAAGCAGTTGATCCAAAAGTATAGATGACTCTTGCTATTTGTGACAACATGGATGAAACTGGAGGGGAGGATGCCAAGCAGAATCAGAACAGGGAAGATAAAATGCTGGGTGGTGTCAAAGTATATGTGGGATATAGAGAAACTGCAGGGTCAGACAAAGACACATATTAAAACTAAACCTTGAGAGCTGACTGTACACCAGAGACATCAAGAAAAGAATGTTGGGAGGGGACAGGGAGACAATGCAAAAGACTGGTGGCGGACATGGGTGCTTTGGTGGTGGGGAAGTTCCAGTAACTAGAACTGAGGGAGGAAATCCAATTCAAAAGGATGTAAGACAATAGTAATCATTCAAGCAATCAATAAAATAGCTCCATAAAGGAAAATTAAAGCAAAAATTAAAAAAGAAAAACAGACAAACCAAAATGTTTCAAGATGTTTTGCCAGGGTTGATTTTTTTGCTTGTTTGTGGAAGGTGCAAAAAGTGATATTTTAGCTATGTTTTCCATCCACTTGCTCAATACAGAATGCTCTTCATTCAATTGAATGACTCATGGGTTTACTTTTAATATGTCTTTGTTAAGACACAACTGTACAGTAACACATCTTAGGCTTCAGTGGTGCTCAGTGGAGCCTGTGCCAATAATTGTAATGATCAGGTCAGAATCTTGACATACAAAACAACTCTGACCACATCAAATAATAATAGGAGATGTAGTGCTACAACATATTGCCATTATGGTTCATCATGAAGCTGATCTACCTCAGAGTCTGTAATGGAGTAAGAGATACCATTTTGTGGACTTGGGACCACTTAATCTTAGATAATCTAACTCTTAGTGATTTATATATTTCACCCGTAAAATTTAGTTAAGGACTTACTTGATACTTGAGCTTTCATGTTGTGAGTAATAGTGATATAATCCTTCCCATTTTATCTAAAGCTTGTTCTCCAAGAGTTTGAAAATTAATGAGCAAATGCTTTGAAATATTTTCTCATTAATCCTCCAAAGACCCCTCTACCGTAGATTTGTAGAAATGATTAATTAAGGATTAAAATTTCTCCACAAAGACAAATTCTCTGCACTATTCCCCATCTAGCTTCAATGAAATCTTAAAATTATAAAATATAAAGGAAGTATAGAATATTTTAAAATATAAAAACAACATAAAGTTCTCAGAATAGGAAAATAATCTATTTTTTGTAAACATATAAATAAATATTGGTCTTTATCATGGCATATGGAGATACAGATTTCTAAGATACAGTTTAGGAATATCTTAGCAAGTGCTTATTCTAAATATAGTTGAAAGTATATCTTTTACCATGTGTCTTTTGAGAAAGCTGATTTTGTGTTAAAGAAAGCTAGAGTTTTAGAGCCTGTTTATTTACAATCCTTTGAGCTAACTCTTTTTAATTTGCAGGTTATTAAATAGATTGCAATTTATCATGTAGAGCATATTCTTGGTTCAGTGATTCTTCTAGGAATCGCAGTTGATGAAATGTAATTATTTTCCCAAAGCTAAAGAAACGATTATACTTTAGTTATTTATTTCTTCTATGTGATAAAAGTAAAGCATTTCTTAAAATGCTATAGATTCTTTCTTTAAAAAGTTCCTTAGTCTAATTTAAAAGTGACTCTAAAGAAGATACTAGATTAAACTGCACAACTATATGATTTAATAGCACAAGGATAGTATTGTATAATTTCAACATATAAACCATCCCAGAGCAATGCAAGTACCTTAAGATGTGAATTCCAGCTAAGTATATAGAAAAGAAGCATAAAAGAATGCATGCTGACTATAATTTGAGAAAAGGAATAAATTGATGAAAATGCACACTAGTAGGAGGTAGATTCCAATATTGTCAAAGCATCTGTGGAATCAAGATAATTACAGCATTCAAACCTTGGGACAATGAGGCACAAAAATATTGCTGTAGTTTTGGGTGGAGTAATGTATTTGATATAAAGAAAAAGAAAAAAGAGATAATTATCATCTTCTGATTATTCAGTGCAATCCAGGTATCATGCTCAGCATTTTCATTAAGCAATCTATGAAATGGTTCAGTAGCTCCAAGAAGTATGATTAACTGTATTTTACATAAACAACTTAAATCAAAATATCCAAATGTCTGTTCAAAGCATCCATTTACCTAGTAGATAGCGACTGTTGCTAGTATTCATATTATATGTGCATATATATATATATATATGTAGACATCCAAAGCAACATATAGAGTCAATACTATATATATATATATATATATATATATATATATATGTCAAATTCCAATGTCTTTCTTCAAAGAAATGTGACAAATATTAGTCTGTATGGAACTACAAAAAATCCTCAATGGCTAAATCAAATCTGACAAAAAGGAATGAAGTTCTTAGTCCTTTAAAACTTTAAATCATACTACAAAGCAATAATAATTAGAATGGTATGACACTGGAATAAAAACAGAAATATAGGTCAACAGAATAGTCCAGATAGTCCAGAAATAAATCCACACTTAGACTATTATATTATGACATAGGAAACAAAAATATGCAATGGAGAAAAAAGTTTATTCAACATTTTTCTGCCGTAGATAAAAGAAGGAAGCTAGAGCATCATGTTACCCCATAATAAAGGCTAATTCAATATGAATAAAAATACTGGAATGTAACACCTGGGTTTATTAAATTCAAAAGAGGATACATAGGCAAAACATACCACAGCATTAACTTCAGTGATATTTTTGCATTCAGACTAAATTGCCAAGAAAACAAAAGGAAAAATAAACAAATGGAACAACATCTTTTGCTTTCTCCACAACAAAAGAAGCTATCATTAAAGTGAAAAGATACCTTACTGAGTGAAAGAAAAAATTGTATATCATATATATGATAAGGAGCTAATGTCCATGATTTATAAAGCACTCAAATGATTCAACAGTACAAAAACAAAAACCCAACTAAAAATGTACAGAAGAACTAAACAGACCCTTCTCCAAATACATACAGATGGCCAACAGATGCATGAAAAAATGTTCATCCTCGCATGTCTGGGAAATGCATATCAAAACCACCATGAGATGAACCACAGCAATTTGGCCAAAAACAAATGTTGGAGGGGATATGGAGAAAGAGGTACCCTCACACACTGTTGGTACAAATGTAGAGCTGTTCAATCTCTATAGAAAACTATATAGAAGTTTCACAGAAGATAAAAATATGATCCAACAATCTTTGGTAAAAACAAGAGAAGGGTTTTTACCAGAGAATACAGAAACATGAATTTGAAAGGATATATGTATTCCTGTGTTCACTGCAACACTAATTACAATAGCCAAGTTATGGAAGTAACTTAATACCTGATAACAGATGAGTGGACAAAGGAAAAGTATCTACACAATGTCTGACTCACCTATAAAAGTGATGAAGTCTTGCCATTTGCAACAACATTGGTGCATCTGGAAATAAGTCAGAAGAAAAAAGTCAAATACCCAGCAATTTTACCATATGTGGAATATAAAAACCAAAGCAAAGGAACAAACAAAACAAAATAAAACCTTGAAATGTACTAGCAAAACTGAAATTATTAAAAGGGAAAGGTGTGGGGAAGAGGAGAGCAAGGGACTTTCATGGAGGATTATGGATGCTGGGCATAGTGTATTAACACACATTTGAAAAGTGTGAATGTAAGCTCCTAAACCATTACAGTGTTGTATGTTAATGTAACTAAAAAGATTAAAGTATGGAAGTCAAACCACCCATGGATACATAATTTCCAGCTTCTCCCATTCTACAATTGCATGGTGTCTCTCCCACTCACAAAATCATGTTTCTATGCCCCCATCCTAGCTCTTACTCCACATGAATGACGATTGCACTTATATACAAATTGGTTGCCTGTGCTCCTTTTTCTCTTACCTCATTTGTGTTATACACATTTCTAACAAGTAGTTTTCATGCAGTATTCCCCTGTGTATTCAGGAACTTTCTATTTTTCATGATGCTCACATTTCTTATCCTAATATTCAAGGCTCTCTGAACTGGTCCCAAATTTCTCATGGATAATAATTGAACTAAAACAATATTTCTCAGTGGTATTCTGGAGATTTTGTCCTGCAAGAATTTTGATTGGGAAAATGAGCTTTTTGATCAACTAAGTGAGAAAATGCAAAATAATATAATCATAAAATAATTAATGGCATTTTAGAAATTCCCTTTGCATCAGACAAGAAGAACATTACATATGTTCTGAAATCTTTACCATATATGTAGTTGATGAGTAGATGAGAAAACCAACCAAGGCTTGGGACTATAAGGAACATATCCAAGGTTGCAAATATGGTAAGCATCAAAGCAGGCATTTAAAATATGGTGTCATTTCTGCTAACATGATTCCTTCTAGCTCCATCCATGTGGTGTCATTTCTGCTAACATGATTCCTTCTAGCTCCATCCATGTTGCTGCAAATGACATAAGGTTGGCTACTTTGATTGATGCATAATATTCCATTGTGTAAATATACTACATCTTTTTCAGCCATTTGTCAGCTTTGAGGCATTTGGGTTGTTTCCATATCTTGGCTGTTGTAAATAGTGCTGCGATAAATATGTGCGTACAGGTGTCCTTATGGATTCGTTTTTTTGTATTCTTTGAGTAGATTCCCAATAAGCCAGAAAGAAAAAGAGAAATATGGGATGGTCTCAATTATATGAGGGATTTAGGAAAAACAAACAAATGGACAAGAAAAATATAAAATTACCAAAAATATAGAACTAAACATAAAACAAGAGAAGGGGAGGAGGGAGGAAATGGGGGAGGGGGAGGGCACAAAAGACTGAGATTGTTCATGGATGATAAGGTGATGGGAGAACCTCGGGGTAGAAAATGATGTGATATATATATATATATATATATATATATATATATATATATATATATATATATATATATATATATATATATATATATATATGTGTGTGTGTGTGTGTGTGTGTGTGTGTGTGTGCAATCAATAAAAAAAAACATAGCTAATAAAATAAAATATGGCATCAGATATGGACCCTGAGCCTTTAAGCAGAGAGATGTTTTCATGAGGTAAGAAGGAATAGATAAGTGGCATATTGAAAACATAGAGAAATATGATCAGATTTGTCCTCTAAGTATAATTCCGATTATATTTTAGAGACAATTGGAGGCAAGGCTGAACTTTAGGAATAGTTGACAGAAAGGAAACCTTGAACAGAGAAATAGTCTTTTAAATACAAAGCTATAGATTACCAGAAGAAACACCCCTTCTGTGTGGCTAAAGAGAGATATACAAATTATTTTAAACTGTAAACAATGGAGTAGCATACTTTAGCATAAAATTATTGCAATAAATATATTTTATTTACTGTAAAATAAGTGCTATTGTTCACCTTCTAAATTGGCTGGAACTGTAAAAAGTAATTATAATGCTGGCAAAGGAAAGAGGAAAGCAAGTATAATTTGGCAATTGCTTTGAGGGATTGAAAAACTTTTTCTTGCCCTTGGGTCTAATAATTTCATTTCTAGGCATCTCTCTTAGAAAACAATATAAAATGCAACAAAACTTACTCATATGAAAAATTAGAAATACAGATTTCCAACTTCAAGGGAGTGGGTAAGTACTCAATCATGATTTATCAAAATAATATTTGGGAGACATTTAAATTATAATCATGATATATTTTAAGTAGGTTGCCAAATAAAACATAGGATGTTCAGTTTCACTTGTATTTCAGATAATTAATCATTTGTGTAGCCTAAGTATGTGCCAAGTACAGCATATGACATGCTAAACCAAAGCCTATTCATTGTTTTTCTGAAATTCAAATACATCTAGGGTTTTGTATTTTTCTCCACTATGTCTGGTAACCTTGGTTTTAACCTGTGAAAGTACAGTTGACACGATATAGAAATGAAAGATAAAAATAAATTTCTAAATGTACTTAATTATGGGAAGCAGGGAGAAAGGTATTTCTGAAAAGGGACCATAAAGAATCTCACCAGAGTGAAATTATGATTGGTAGTTGTAGTATTAGAACAATCGTCTCTTTACAATTTTCTTTTTGCATCTACTGTATTTTTTATCTTTATTTCTTTTCTACAATAAGTATTGTATAAGCATAAAAACTATGCGTGTGGGTGTGTATTTTTTAATTTTTTTAAAATTTATTTATTTATTTATTTTTATTATTTTTTATTTTTTTAATTCATTTTATTGATTTGTCACAATTGTGCATTAATTGATCCCTCCACCTCCCTCCATACCCCCCCTCTGTATCCCCCCTTCAGTCACTCCTTCTCCCATTTTTCTGCAAATTGTTGGTTGTTGTGGTCATGTATAATTCGATTTCATTTTTAGCACTAGCGGTGGTCCACATTCATGTGTAATGTACATTAGGGTGTGAATCCCAAATTATTATCCCAAATGAATCCCAAATTACTATCAGATAACTCTTTCTCAAGTAACCACAGGCCCTTAAGGAATAAATGCAGGATCATCAGTTCTCAGTTTCAATATCAGTAAATTCTCCATTCACCCTCTCCCAGTTCTCCTCCACCATTATTCTCAAAGATCCCACCCCCTGCCTTTATCTTATGTGTCCTCACATCAATTAACATAGTATCAACAGACATTTGCTGAAAAAAAAAGTAAACAATAAAAGAGAGAAATAAGGTAAGGAATGTTTGATAGCATTTCTCCCTAGCGTTGAACTGGTTTATCATTCGATGCCAGTGTCTTAACTTAATGGTTTCCTGGGATTACTTTTGGCAACTACCAGAGTAGAAATATATGCTCTATCAAAGCGGATATGAAGAAAAATAAAAATCAGTAAAAAGATATGTTCATAGGAAAACTTTAGTGTGCCTAAGAGTCAGGGAAGATTTCTCAAAGCAACAAAATTGGAATGGTTCCAATATACGCAGTTCCATATTTTTCTACTATCGGTGACTTCTGTGGGGCAATTTGCTCATGGGAGAATGACAGTTGTACACCAGAACGTCTTGCTCAAGCAGCTTCTTTTCATTCCACTATGTTTTCAATTTCTTTTTTCACACTCACCATAGAAATAGTGCTACACAAGCAAACAATGAAGAATTATCTTCAGGCTCGAGTTTGAGTAGACCTCTGAGAAGCCTATTATCAAGGCAATGCAATGTGGAGATATTCTTAGACAAGACTTCTCTCACACCTGCTTTTTACAGGCTTCTGTCTCCCTCCATCATCTACTCTGTATGAGTAGATGAATTGACTAAAGATTGACTAATTAAACTATGGGAACATTTAAAATTTATGTTATATTTTATTACACACATATGTATATATCACACATATATATGTGTGTGTGCAATAACAAAACATTTAAAATGCTCCTATAGTTTAATTATTATTGTTTTTAGGATACATGCATATATATGTATATATACGTATATATGTATATATGTAATATCTTAAATCATTGAAGACCCTAAGTCTCACCGTATCATCTGTGAACTGTCAATATGATCATTTGTGCTCATTCCTCCCCTGATTTCCCCTCCCCCCACACTCCTCTTCCTTTGCTGTAAGCTTTAGTTCTGTGGTCAGTTTGTTAGTTTCAACTTTTTCTTGTCCTTTTGTTTGTTTACCCTATATGCCACATGCAAGTGAGACCATCCAGTTTTCTTATCGTTTTCTTTCTGGCTCCCACTAGCATGATTCCTTCGAGCTTATGGGAACAAAATGATCCCTTCCCTCCTTCCTCTTTCTCAGCTCACACATCTCTCTCTTTGTTTTTTCTCATTTCATCCTGTTTTCTTCAGATTTACTTATCTTTCACTTCTTCCTCTTTCCTGCATGTCATTTTGTTTACATTGTGAGAAACAGCCTGAAAGCTTTTATCCCAAAGGATCTTTTTAATCTAACTCACTGAGACTATTTCCTCCTAAGAAGCCTCCTTCAAAATTTCTAAATTCTAACATATTTAAAAGTAACTCCTTATGCTGGAAACAAGAGACTCCGCATTTTTTGAAAGGTTCTTGAGCATAGGCTAAAAATGTCCTCGTGTTAGTGGTTCTCCCATGATTTTGACTGCAATTTATTAATGGTGAAAAAGACAAGATAAAAATCCACTGTTTTGGTTTCAAAGCAGCTCATGTACTATATTTAGTTGGATAGCTGAAGGAGCCAAAGTGAGCACAAACTTAAAAAATGGTAGATATATAAGTATGCTTTGAAGAAATTTACTTTTCTTCACTAATGATACCCCTTGGCTTTTTGTGATTATATATATAATATATATATATTATAAATATATATATAATATCTGAACTGAATCATGAGGTCAAACTTGCTTTCCTTTTCAAGAATAGTACTTTAAAACATCATTTCATATATTTGTGCCAAACTCATCTGAACATTCCCTCTAATGCCAGGCCATAACCACTCACATCTTCATCTCTCTACTCATATTCCGTCCATCTGTATTGTCTTTCTCATTGATTTTATATCCACTCCCAAAGTTTAGGTCCATCAGTCTTCCATCTGTGCCCTGGTCAAGTTTCCTGGCTATGATTTTCCTTGTTAATAATTAAAAAGAATGCTTGCTGTGAATATTTCAAACAGTGCCTCAGGACTATATGGAGGAGAAGTTGTTTAATCTCTCCCTGTCTCTTCTTCCCATGCCTCAGAGATTATAAACATTCAGGGTTTCATGTCCTTCCTTTAAAAAAAAAAATGTTCAATGTAATTAAAAGCAACTTAAAATTCAAAATCTCTTCTGACACTTATGACCAAAAAAATGTCTACAGAAGAGACTTTCAACAGCACACATCTATTTTCTTTGTTCTTCTAGATAGCCTGGTAAATAGCATCCCGGTACCATGATTTGTGTGCTGATCTCACCAGTGAACTGCTAATGCATATTTTGGCTATTTCTAGCTTTTCCATCCATCACAAACAATGGCAAACATCTTTATACTCATATATTTGCATATTGGGGGAGCATGCCATATTACAAACTTGGAAGAGCTGGCTCAGAGAAGCCATGACTGTGGAAAGGTATTGCAAAATAGGTTTCAAAATTAGTTTGCATTTATCACTTAATATTATGAAACATATTTCCTATGTCATTATTTAAAAACTCCCCACTGTTAGTAGCTGACTTACATTTTTCACACATATGCCCCATAAATTATGTAACCATATTGGAGGGTAAATGAATGAGCAGGGTTTTTCATAACCTTGCACCATTAGCCTCTAGCACCAGCACCTGTGGTATTGTGCCCTCCCCATGATTGCACAGAACTGACCCAATGGGTACACCCCAATGGGTGTCTGTATGCTAAGTGGGTACACCTGGGCCTAGAAGGGAGAGGATAAAAAAGCTACGTCATCCTGGGGGAGGAGAACTTAATGAGCATAAGGAGAAACCAGAAAGAGAATGCAGGAGAGATTCTGGAGAAAGAGTGAAAATTCCTGGGGGATTGGGGACTCACCTTCCTCCTTGTCCCCCACCTTTCTGCCCAGTCTTGCTTGCTTGTCATACAACTGGCCAAGCCTCCCTTCCTGGGCTGCCTCTACGCCTGGTTCCCTGAGAGCGTTAAAGTCCATGGAACCCATCGAGAGCTCTGATATTCTCTTTAGCTGCTGAACCGATGAAGAACCTACCTAGACAGGGATGGTTGCAAAGCAACAGCCTCACTTATGTGATTTCCGAGGTTCTCAATGTTTGCAAAGTGCATGTCCTGGCTGAAATCTGCCTCTTTTCATTGTATCGACATCTTTTGTTTATTGTAGTAGATCTACAACCTGATCAGTGTCTCTAATGTTAAGACCTGGGATTTTCCATATTTATTTTGCAAAATAGCATAAGCTTTTCCATATAAAAGGCGAAATGTAATGGGTTTATAAATAATTTTATGCAATGTATAATGACAGATGCAGAGAGGTTCAGAATGGGATTGTTTTTATTTGGGAGGAAGAGGTATAGAGAAGATAAACCTATAGTAAACAATCTTGTATTTGACATGAATGATGGTATCTAAAATTTTGAATGGGATATAAGCCTGACTTGTGAATACTGTACTATTGAAACAGAGCTCCTAAAGTATCACCTGAATCCTCTAAGATAGGCAGGAGTTTGGAGAATTCTTTGAAAAAAATTCCACAGAGAAGAGATGCTGAGACATCAATATGGAGGGAAACTCAACAGAACAGCTGTGCCTGTCCTTCCAATCACCTTCCACTGGAATTTATCAGCGATGACATTATTAGAGTCATGTACTTCTCTATGGTGGGGGCTGCCCTGCATTTTAGGATGTGCATCAGGATTCCTGGCCTCTGTACAACAAGCACCATCAACATCTCTGAAGACAATAAAAATGTCTTCAGATGCTGCCAGATATCTCCTCTGGGGAAATTCTTCTTGGGTTAAGAACCACAATCAGATAGCACAATTCACCAAGTCCTATTCAGGCTCACAAAGCTTAAGAACTAAGAATCAATTAATAGTAAGAGATCAATGAACACTTTCAGAAAATTCTGCATTAAAGACAAAGAACAAAATGAATAAAGAGAAAGGAGAAACTGGAGGGAACTATCAATATAAGGATGAGAAAAATAAGCCAGGCCATTAATTATCTTTGTAGATATAACATTATATATGCACTTAAAATTCACATAGATTTATCAATATCATAGAATGTGGAGGATATTATCCCAAAATATGAAATGTCCTGTGTCTATGCTTGGGAATTAGAATACTATCAGAATTCTCATGACATAAGAAAATAGAACTTTCTATTTAAAGTTCCATTTCTGCACAAATATTTCAAAGTTTATTTTACTGCCAAACAAAATAGCTGAGAGTTAAACGTAGATGATCTGGGATCAGAATCTAGGACTCTGGAGAGTACACAGAAAACTTTTCTTTTCTACCATAAACCTCAACTATTTTTATTTATTTGTTTAACTCATAAAGATCAAATTGATTTTATGAAATTCTAGGTAATCCTGGGCAGTCACCCACAAAAAGTCTTTGGGGGTGCTAAGAAAAAAATTTCTAACAATTGAGGTAAAAAATAATGATTTCTAGAAAAGCTCCCCAATTGGTGTTTATGTAAATTTGTGTGAAAGTCATTATATCTGACATTCATATATTAAAGTTTCTAGGTAAGATTTATGAAACCAATATAAAATAATTGTATGGTATAGTATATGTGAACTATCACAGTCATGAAGATAGGTAGGTAGGTAGGTAGGTAGGTAAGTAGAGAGAGAGAGGGAAAGAGAGTAGATAGACGAATAGAGTTAATGGAAAGATGGATTGATAGATGATAGATGAATAGATAGACAAATATGTATGTTTTCCATATCTATGCCATTGCTTTTTATCCTTAGAATATACATCTTTATTTACCTGTGCATCATATAGGAATACTGCCAGCAGACCAAATGTTATGGTCTGTGCTTTCATAAAAAATTCACCTATTGGATACACACTTTTACACTATGTTTAGTATAGCACATAAATCTTCAGTATTCGATCCTGGGTAGCTGCAACATAAATACAACAACTCTGCCTAGGGGGTATTTGACTGATCTGTTTGTACAAATAAAGGATTCATTAGAAGTACAAGATTTACACGCACTGAATGTTTGCTGGGAGTTTTCTCTCCTGCCATCATAATACAAGTTCTAGTCCAGAGCAAGAGGTCTGTAGTCCACCTGTCATGTCTCTAAAGAAAGTTGTAGAGAGATGAGTTGCCACCTATGCTCTCCCAGTGGTGATGTGGGAAACATCTAAAAAATCTAAAATCTGATCTTCAAACTTCTCTAGGTCTTGTAGAGCTAATGAATTCCATGTTATGGTTCAGTGATAAACAATAAATTGCAAAGTATGTAACATTGTTAGAAAGGTTTTAATCTTTCTGCAAAGCTTGGAATGAAAAATAAAAGATTTTGTTTTAAAACGTAGAGTACAAAATAGCCTAGAGCTAGGATTTGGGAGAGAGAAAAAAGCTGAAGAAATATTTTTCTATAAAAATAAATAGTAGTTTTGAGGCCAGTATTATCTAGACATAAAAATAAAAATTGTACAAAATTTTGAATAAAAGAGAACAAAACCGCAGAACAAAACCTTTAAAAGACTTCATTGTAAAAGTTCTAAATAAAGTACTACAAATTTGATCCAACAATGTATAAAAAGAATCATGGAAGATTAACAATTGGTATTTATTCCAGATATGCAAGATTGGTTCAACATTTACAAGGAAATCAATGTAATTCACCATATAAAGAGGACAAACAAGAAAAAGCATGTAATCAAATCAATTGATGCATAAAAAGCACTTGAGAAAAGCCAGCACTTATTTATGATCAGACTCAGTAAGTTAGGAAAATAGAAGAATAAACCAAATTTGAGAAAGAGCAAGTCTAGAAACCTCACAGCCAACATCTCACTTAGCATTAGGTGATTAAATTCTTTAATTCCACAAGGGAAGAATGTCCACTCATGCATTATTATTCAACAAATGACTGCAAAATCTTGGCACTGTAATGAGGAAAAGAAAAGAAATTAAAAGTTTCCAGATTTTAAAGGAAGCAATTGTTTTTCTGCTTGTAGAGGGCATAATTGTCACTATACACTATTCCAAGAAGGAATCCACCAAACGGAAACAAAAAAATCCTAGAAATATAAACTCAGCAAAACCACAGGAGAAAATAACAACTATCCAGTCATCACATGCCAGTATATTTACAATGCATATGCAGAATTAAAATTAAAAAAGCATAGTACTTATTTATAACTGCTCCAAGTAAATGCATTTCCAAGGTGTACAGTTTAGTGAAAAAAGTATAGGATCTTTATGACAGCAATTACAGGATAAATGAAGCCAAAAAAATACCTGAGAAATGGAGAGATACAATGAGCGTATGGATTTCAGGACACAAAGTAATAATGGTGAGATCCATTTTTCCTAAACTGGTTTATTGACTTAAAGCAACTGCTACTAGCCGGGCATGGTGGCTCGTGCTTGTAAGCTTCAGTCTATGAAGCGGCCGGGGCTAGGGATCGCGGTTCGAGTTCCGCCAGGGGCCCGTAGCGAGACCTAGTTCCAAAAAAAAAATAGCTGGGCGTGGTGGTACGCGCCTGTAAACCCAGCTACCTGGGAAGCTGAGGCTGGGGATGACTTGAGTCCGTGGTACCCCGGGCAAC